>PGSH02014188.1:0-35961 GCA_002915635.3 Ambystoma mexicanum | reverse complement strand
GTAGTAGGGGTGGCCCAGTTTTGTACAGCTTGTACTTTGCTAGGCCAATGGCCTTATTTCTACCTCCTCCTACCTCATGTCCAAGTAGACACTTAGCTCTGACCAATTTGACATTTTCTAGCCTTTATGCTCAGATTGGCCTGCTCAAGAGCCTGCAAAACATACCCAGGTGATCATAGTTCTTTCCTGTAGGCTGAACACTGCAATGTCATCCAAGTATGCCATGCAGAAGTCCTCCATCCCATTCAGAACTGGATTGACCATCCTCTGAAATGTAGCAGCGTGCATTCTTTAGTTCCAAAAAGCATTACCTTAAACTGGTAGAGGCCTGCTGGGGTGGAGAATGCAGTTTCTCCTTGGCATGGTCTGTCAGGGCTATTTGCCATAGCCTGACGTTAGTCAATGTGCTGAGGTACTTGGCTGCACCAGGTTTATCCAGTAGCTCATCTGTCCTAGGTAAAGGATGGGCATCAGTCTTTGTGACTGCATTTAGAACTCTATAGTCCACACAGAATCTCAACTCTTTAGATCCTGCCTTTGGTACAAGCACAACTGGGCTAGACCATGGACTATTAGAGGGTTCTATAACCCTGAGATCAAGCATCTTGTTGACCTCATTCCTTATGTGGGTTCTGACATTGTCTGACAGCTGTTCTGTACCCGCTGCTTTTTACAGGCAAACAGTCACCAGTGAGGATATCATGCTGGCCCCAAGGGGTCAAGCCTGGTGAAAGTGAGAACAGGGAGGCAAACTGATTTAACAGTAATTTGCACTCATCCTGCTGGTCAGATGTGAGACTGGAAGAGAGATTAACTCCTTCCACTTGCTCATCTAAAGGTAAGCCTCTGAGGAGGTCAGGCAGAGGTTCACTCTCCTCCTCCTCTTGAGCTGAAGCTAGAAGCAAAGCTCCTATCTCAGGTCTAGAGACATCGGCCTTTAAACGGTTGGTGTGAAAGACTCTGGGAGCCTCCTTAGGATTACCTAAGTCCACCAGATAGTTCACCTCTCCAAGTTTACCCACAACTTTGAAGGGTCCTATCCATTTGTCCTGCAAGGCCCTCTGTCTTGTAGGTACAATAACAAGAAGAAGCTGGTCTTGAGTAAACTCAACCATGTTAGCCTTCTGGTCATGCCAATGTTTGACCTGAGCTTGACCAGCCCTCAAGTTGTCACTTGCTTCTGCCATCATGTGCGACATTCTCCTCCGGAGACCTATCACATAGTCAGTCACTCTGTCTGGCTTGGGGGAAGGAGCACTCCCCAACTGCTCCTTAATCAGGGCCAATGGACCTCTGACTGGATGGCCATAGAGAAGTTCAAAGGGACTGTAATCTACTCTCTCCTGAGGGACTTCTCTATATGCAAAGAGAAGGCAAGGCAGTAGAAGGTCCCACTTTCTTTAAAGGGGTTCTTCTAAAGCCCCTATCATGCTCTTCATGGTTCTGTTAAACCTCTCCACCAACCCATTGGTTTGTGGGTGGTAGGTAGTAGAGAACTTGTAAATGACTCCACAGTTTTTCCACATGGCTTGCATGTAGTGGGACATAACATTTGATCCCCTGTCAGATATCACTTCCTTAGGAAAACCTACTCTGGTAAAAATACCAAGTAGGGCCTTAGCCACAGCCAGAGCCGTAACAGTTCTCATAGGTATTGCTTCAGGATACCTAGTAGCATGGTCTACTACGAACAGGATAAACCTGTTACCTGAAGATGTGGCAGGGTCAAGAGGACCAACAATGTCAATCCTGACTCCCTCAAAAGGGACTCCCACCACTGGGAGAGGCACCAAGGGTGCCACATTCTTGGCTCCACTCTTGCCAGAGGTTTGGCAAGTGTGACAGCTCCTACAGAAATTGTCTACTTCTGAACCGATCCTAGGCCAGTAGAAGTAAAGAGAGAGCCTTTCCTTGGTCTTCTTAAAACTTAAGTGACCAGCCAAAGGTATCTCATGGGCTAACTGTAGGAAATGGAGTCGGTTCACTAGAGGTACTACACGTCTTTTGCAGTCTCCAGGGGTTGACTCAGTTGGTTCACTGTAAAAGAGGCCATCTTCCCAGTGCAACCTATACTTCCCAGGCTCTTCCCCATTGAGCTGAGAAACTGCCTGTAGGCGAAGACCTTCAAGAGTAGGATACTCTCTTTGTCCTCTGCTGAAGTCTGCCCTGTTGGGTCCACCTTCTGCCAGTAAAGACTGCAGCTCAGGATGGACAACAGGGTCAAGATCCCCGACCAGAGTAAGATCTTCTTCCAGATCTGAGTCCTCAGTATCTGGTGTAACCATACAGGGTTGAACCTCACACTCAGCCTCAGCTGGTGGAGGAGTCACAGGTGTGACTTTGGACAGTCTTGGTGATGTCCTTGTAGGCACAGGTGCGCTTGCTGTTTTCTTGCTGGTAGACGTGGGTTTCCCCTTTCTCTCTTTTTGTCTTGCAATAGCAGTAAGTAAGTCCTGTGGACTTGGGGTGATAGTTTCTTCTATCAAGTCCCCAGGAGAGCCTCTCAAGGTTCTCTCCCTAGCAGACCGTGTGAGCTCCTGCTTCCTTTTACTGGGAGGCCTGGGGTACTAGACACAACTCCAAGAGTTTTAAGGTCATTACCCAACAGGACTCTCCCAGGTACGTTATTTTGCACACTTACAGGTATTCTGACAGTCATGTCATTGCACTGGATGAGAGCTGGTAACTGGGGAACCATTTGCACAGGACCTCCAGCTAACTTGGTTAGGTGTTTGGGTACCTAAGCAACATCCTCTAACTTGAAAAAAACATTAATCAACCACAGTTATGCTGGCTCCAGTGTCTCTGATGGCAAGGGTCTCCTGACCATTCACAAGAACACTATCTTTGTAATACTCTTTAGTATTATCTGGGATTGAGTTATAGACATCTAAGTTCTGTTGTTCCCAAAAGACCCAGGGACACTAAAGAAACACTAGCTGAGACTCTCATGGGTTCATCAGCCAGTAATTGAAAGTTACCACTTGTCATAGGTACTTCTTCCACCTGGGAGAAGGCTAACGAGACAGTGTGGACCCCTGAAGGTTCACTCTTACATCTAGGATCCCCTTTCACATGGTTAGTAGCTTCACAAACAAAACATTTACCAAATGTCCTATTGAATGGAGGCTTACTCTGACCTCCACCTGGTTTAGCACCAGATGGTACACTAGCCTGATTCGGTTTCCCTTGTGGCTTACCCTGGTTCTGTTTGGGGCCCTCTTTTGGATTGGAATTATTGGAATTCTCCTTGTTATCTTTCTTTGGCTGCTTTCCCTCATCCTTCTTCTGAGTTGCCCCAGAATCCTTGTGAGTAGCCCTGTTGGCAACCCACAAGTCAGCAGCCTTAGCTAACTTCTTAGGATCTATCTCCTTTGAATCAGCCAAGTGCTGTCTAAGCTCAGGAGAGTAGGCATCATAAATTGACTCCAACATAACAAGATTCCTCAAACCTTCATAAGTGTTCACTTTGTAACCCTTAACCCAACCATCTAAGTTTTTCAAACAGTCACACACCCAGGTAGCCCAAGGGGTACCATCATGCTTTTTGAGGGTCCTAAACCTCTTAAGGTACTGGGAAGGGGTCTTCCCAAATCTAGCTATTAAAGCTAGCTTCACACACTCATAATCCTGCTTATCCACCTCCCCCAATTCCATGACAGCATCACTTGCAACAGGGGGGAGCCTAGAGAAAAGCCAAGGAATCAACTGATTCCCTGAGATACCCTGAATCCCATGATTGTACTCAAACATTGCTAACCAATCCAAAACATCAAGTTTAGTCTCATACATACCAATCATTTCCTTTGGCATACAGGGTCTCTTAGGACTGGAAGACCTAGAAGATCCTGGGAGAGAAGCATTTTCTACAGACAATTTCTGCTTTTCTAAAGCATGAGCCATCTCCATTTCCCTGAGCCTTAATTCTTGATGTTTCATGGCAGTTTGTGCATCAGTACGTTTCACTTCCAGTTCAAGTCTCATTTTATCAAGTGCAATACATTCAGGACTGAGTGTAGGACCTGTGGGGGTCCCTGTGGACAGAGGTTGTGCTTTCTGAGCAGGTAAGGGAGTTGTAGGGTTTCCTAACAAGGACTCATTGTCGCATAAATCTCTGGTCCAGCGCAGAAGCAGCACAAACTTATACCTCCCCAAAATGGTTTTGGTGTCTGGAACTAAAAAGTGCGCAGACCTCCACAACCACCACGGGGAAAGAGGGTTAGGGTCCACGGATTGGATGGGTAGAGGGTTGCAGGGAGACCGGAAAGAGGATTAGGAAACATTTATGGATGGGGAAGGGGCGGTCAGGATAAACATGCTCCTTGGCTCTTGTTGCCCGTTCTCAGAGCCTCTTGTACACTTTGTTGACTTTGACAGTAACCCCCAACACTTGCCCAGTTACCTTCACTGAACAACCATATATGATGAACACACTGTACACCAAGAACGTGCCACCTGAAAGCCCCTCCACTCAGTTTGCATTCACTGAGTTGCTTCCAGGGTTTGGGTTACTCTGGCCCACTGACACTGATTCAGGCGCTAGGAGACTTGTTAATAGACACCTCACCACAGTGTCACTCAAGGCAGTGAATATGAGCAAGCTGGCTTCACTTAAACACAGTATGACATTCAGATTAAACTGTGCACCAGAAACAATGGAGCTGGATCCCCAGCTATTGTGCACACACGTTAACTTTAGCAAATTCCCTTAACTCCCACACCATGAAACATGCACTTGCGTGCTACATAAACAAGCAACACTTAGCTCAGCTTCTTGCTCTGGAGTCCGGTGCCCAAAATCCGCTTTCAACAGCTACCGGAGAGGAAGGGAGGTTCCCAGCGTCTGTCAGGGAGAAATACAATTAGTACGCGTTCAAGCCTAATATGCTCCAAAGGGTTAGCACACTAATTTAGTCTCTCCTGCATGCAGTGAGGTTAGTTTCCTTCCATACAATGTTAAGTCTACTCGCTTCGTGAGAGCGCTTTCGTTCCCAAGCACTTTCAAACAATGCTTCCGAGCTTTCTCACTGCCCGACTGCATTTACTTCTGTTTTAACATAAACATGTTTCACTCGCACCGGAGCGGCTTCACATAGACTTTCACAACACTTATCTTTAGAATCGCGGGGCCCGGAATGTGATCTGGAGGCGAGGAGCGGCCCCGCAAGAGTTTTATGCCAGCTGGAGCCTTGGGAGATGCGTCCGCCCGGAGGAACTTCTGAGCGCGAACAAGCGTTCGGTGCGCACGCATGCGCAGATGCTAGGGTGTTGGCAGGGGCATTCCCAGGTGCATTTACAGGCCCTGTGTTCCTGATCCTTGTGTTCTGGAGGCGCGAGGACTGCAGGGACCGCACAGGATACTGGGCTATGTAGTCTCGAGCCTGTGCTTGCCTGCATCTTGGTTTCTTTCCAGCAGATGCCAACTTCCCCCACCTGAGGAACCTACAGGAGGGACAAAGGTGGCATCTGCTGAATAAATATGCCCCCATAACCGCACTGGCCACAGTATGACCCTTTATGGGTCTGGCATGCTGGAGCTTTACGACACTCATCTACTTCTTCTAATCCAACAATCTCAGAATGAGAAACATCAGTATCCACATTTGCTGGAGGGGTAGGCCCTTCTGACCCACTCCCCAGACTTTGTTTTCCCAATAATTTAGCAACCAGTTCAGATTTTCTTCCTTTACCAGAGAGGCTCCTCTCTCTACACATGGTTGTCAGAACCTCAGCAGTATAGTTTAAGAGACTCTCTTCACTGTAGTTTTCCATATTTGACATGATTTTTCAGTTAACAGAATTAGTGGTGTTTAGCCTTGTGGTTAGTTGACCCAAGGTAATAGCAGCACTCTAAGTGTAATCACTATACTTAAAAATCCCACAGCTGTACACCAGTGTTAGGCAGAATCCTGGGCAGTGCCCTTAGGGACCACTACACAAGATTAAGACTACAGGTGGTAGTACAATTTCACCTTTGGTACAAGCCTGTACTACACAGTTAGAGTGGTAGCAGTAGCGGAGCAGCCAGGACTTATCTCAAGAGTAAATGAGCAGTAGTAGAGATTACACAAAGGACTACAATTACTGTGACTCGAGCAAACACTGACTCAAGGTTTCTGGTTAAAAAGTAAAAGTATGTTTATTTTAAACCATCTGTTCACAAAACACTTCACTTCTATTAAATTAAAACCACATTTCAAATACACTACACACAACCAATTCCCCTTGTGCAGAACAATTCAAGGTAAGTACCTTTGGATTTGACAGACCGGTGTTGTGAAACAAAGACGTTACCGGGGGTTATTATGCGATCACTTTTTGACAGTAATGACAGTTTGGTCTTACGAAAGAGAAGCGTACCCGCGAGCAGAAATGTTACCATAGTCAAACACACTTAGAACATGAATTAACACAAGAGAGTTGGGGATAAAAATCATAGGCAATACTTTTGTCAAGGCAGATAGAATCAAGAGACACTTTCTAAAACGTAGATAAAAGTCAATAGGCCTGCGCCAGTGTCAATGGGACAGGAGTCCTGTTGTCGAGGATCACAAGGTTAGAACAGTTCACGATTCGAGATTTCCAGGAGGATATTGTCAAAACGGAAGCAAAATGTATAAGAGGGAAGGAAGATAAGGACAAGCCTTTGGTGAGGAGAAAAGGGATTCACCCTAGTTCCTCCAAGTCGGACACAGTACCTTATTCGTATGAAGAAGAGCTGGTGCCACGGCAGTTGTTCCTGGTAGTTCCTGCAGACTCACGGTTCCTGAAGCTTCAGTCGTGAGGACAAGGAGGACGACGTCTGGAGCGATCTGCACTACCCAGGGATGAAGCCAGCAGCAGCAAAAGCAACAGTGAATAAAAGGGGCACTGCTTTAAAACAGGAGAGGCTCTTCAAGTGGCTATCCGGACCACTACAGCTGTGTGCAGTGATTCCGACCAAGAAGAGGATCCTCTGCCTGTGGAAGGTGAGCTGGTTGATCCCACCAGGCTCAAGGGAAGAAGACTCCGGACTGGATCTTCTCTTGTCGTTGAAAGGTATATAGCTCAGGACTGCAGCAGGGCTTCACCGGGACTCGGGAGTTGCAGCAGCCGTCTTCTTCTCCACTTCTCTTTGGTTCCTTGCAGTTCCAGTTTCTGACTTTCAGCTCAAGAGACCTGCCTTTTATGCCAAAATCCCCCATTTACCCAGCCTGGCTGCCAATCACTCAGCAGGGGGGTTGTCCGGCCCGGACAACCACCTCAGCCAGTCACGACAAAGTCCGACTTGGGTCTCCAAGGAGACCCTGTGCAGGGGGTGACTACACCCCTCCCTCACATTCAGCCCACCTAGACACCCAGACGCCAAAGGAGGGCTTCTGGACAGAAGCCCGCCAAAGGTCGGCGAACAAAGGAGGCAAACTTGGTTTGCCGCGCAAAGTAAAACACAAGAAGGACTTTAACAAAAAGAAATGGCGATAAAACCCAACTGGAGCCGAAATAAAAAGTATTTGGTCAAGCGGATTTAAGTTCGAGGCTAATATAATAGCCTAAAACAGTACCACGTTTATATAGTATAATCGGGGTAGAAAAGTTAGGGTAGATACCACTGCCACCAGCCAAGTCTTAGTGTTAAGAGACCAAAACAAAGCTCAGAGAGGTACAGACAAAAAGGGATAGGAATTAACCCTTTCCAGTACTCCATGTAAGATGGGGTGTACTGGGTCTGTAGTTTAAAGTGACTATATAAAGTTAATGGCAACTTTACCTGTTTCTGGGGGACATTAGTCAGCCCCAGAAAAATGGAGTCAGTGGGAAGTCTTCAAAGACGACCCTATGTTACTGCACTGAAGGTGCTGTGTAACACACACAAAAAAGGGGACTCCTGGAGTTGTGTAGCTCCAGAGCCCAAGATCACACAACCAGTAGAAATACACAAAGCAAAACACATGTAAGAGTGGGAAAAAGGCTCACACTCTTACCAGGTGGAAAAAATAAACCCCAGAAATCCAGCAAAGCTACTGAGGGACTCACTAGGTGAGGGAAATTAGTCATAACTGAGAATTCTCCCTAACACGCGCTACCTGGAAAATGTTGTGACAGTGAGTGCCCCGCTGAGAGAACTGACCAAGAATGGCCAGAAATTAATCTGGACTGCTGAATGTGAGATTGCTTTTACAGACATTCGTGCTCGCAGTGCTTCGGCCTCTGACATGGCCTACTTTAGCTCGGCCAAAGACACAGAGGTGACTGTGGACGCCAGTCCTGTGGGATTGGGCGCGATAATGGCGTAATATGACCCCAGAACCCTGCATATCAAGAAAGTGGTGTCATACGCCAGCCGATGCCTCTCCACAACTGAACAGAACTGTTCGCAGGCAGAGAAGGAAACCTGGCGGTCTTCTGGCCCTGTAAGCATTTCCTTCTGCTCCTATTTGGAAAAGCATTCACAGTGGTCACCGACCACCAAGCCCTCCTCACCATTTATGGCAACCCCAGGCTTGAATGCCCCCGCGGATAGAAAGATGGGGACTCCGTCTCAAGGATTACAAGTTTTCTATCCGCCACAGGCCGGGCAAGGATAAGAATCCAGCCGACTATCTCTCCCGCCACCCCACAGGGCCCTCTGTCCCGGAACATTCAATTGCTGATGCATATCTGCAATACATCATCCACCAGCTAAAACCTTTCCCGATAGCGTGGAAGATGCTGCAGCAAGGATCTGGAAATGACACCGTGCGGGCCCTTCTCGCCCAGCGCATCAGCCAAGGTAAACTGAAGCATGCAAGGGACCGAGCAAAACACCTAGAAGAGTCGCTGCAGGGTGACATAAAAGCAATGCTGCTGGTCCAAGAGGAACTCACCACAACAGAAGACCAAATAGTCATGAAGGGTTGTCGAATCGTCCTGTCCAAGTCATTGCGCCAACAGGTGGTCGATCTAGCCCACGAGGGACGCTGAGGTGTGGTCTAGACGAAGAAACTTCTGAGACAGAAAATTTGGTTTCCAGGGCTGGACACCCTAAAGAACTGTGCTATCTGCATCGCCCTAGCGCCAGCCCCACGCCCAAACCCACTACAGATGTCACCACTCCCCGGGGGCATATGGGAGGAACTAGCGCTCAACTTCTTTGGACCCCTCCGAGATGGCACGTATGCCCTAGTAGTGATCGATGAGTACTCAAGGTACACAGAGGTACAAATAGTGCCATCTACAGCAGCGTCAGCGGTCATTCCTTCTTTGGACCGCATACTAACAGCCTTTTACATGTCTGAGGTCTTTATGGGCAGACCTCGTGGAACTGGTTACGCAGCTTGCCGCTTCACTGATTTCGAGTGGACATAGCGCACTCTCAAGTGGCTGGACCCATACATATTTTCACGCTGCCTTAAAATGGAGGCATAGGCCCTGGAACATCTCGGCAGATACGTGCCGTGTGGCACACGGTCATCCACATCATCCCAGTATAGTCTTCATTGTTGACACGCGTAGCACCTCCAGGCACACAGAGCACTAGAAGGCAGAGAGCTCCGGTTCCCTGGAGTCCCACATTGGCGAGTCCCCACCCCTTGCTGGCACGCTGCTGAGGCAGCAAGATTAGGCCTCGGAGCTAGAGGGTCCTCAAAATACTCCTGCTAAGCGCAGCACTCTATGGAGTTAGTCAAGTTAGACACCACTTTTCAGAATGTAAAGTAAACAAGCCACCTCCGCCTCGACGGCAAAACAAATGCCATTCCGTCTTGAGGACCTCATTAAAGCACGTGGAATGGCGGAAGCAGAAGAAAAAACAAGGCCCAGCTGGTGCTTCGGCCATTTCATCACCAAACTTAGGCAAGTTGCCAATGGCGACGCCATACACTGCTCCCAAACTCCCCTTTCTGCTTTCTCTTTCATAGTACCAATGTTTTGGCGATATATTTGGTGGCTTATGCCACCAAACAGCATCAAGGGAGTGGAAATGACCTTCATGTGCACTGCAAACCCCCCTCCCACCTATGCCAAATGGGTGCATGGGGCTGGTGTTGGTCACAACCGCTGCGGCATTCAATATTTGGCAGGCTGTGAAAGATAAATTGACAATCTTTTGATTAAATATGAATTGATATTTTATCATCATATAGCAATGATTTTAGTCTGATTAAGTTTTGATATAGAGCTCTTACTCTTTTATTGGTTCAGTTTAAATGGACACTGGAATTGTACTTTACTTATCTTATGTGTGTAATATTATGCTTTCATGCATTGTTTTTAACTGTAGTGTGAAAGGTGGACTTCAACCATAAGCACTTAATAAAAAATAAAAATAAATGATGTCCCTGCAAGGGACAGAACCTACCTTCACGTGCACTGCAAGGACCCCCCCCCACCCCTCCACCATTGCCAAATGGGTGCGGGGGTCTGGTTTTGTTTCTTGGACCTTCCAAATTGCACAATCTGTAAATCGGGGTGTGCTTTGGGAATGTGGAGGAATGCTCCCCTGCACCCAACGCTTACTTGGCGCAGTCTATTGTGCACACGTTCCCAGCCCCTTGGGGCATTGGGCACAGCCGTTCTTCACGCGGGCCACGTGACTTGCTGCCATGCTTTCATAACAGCAAAGAGTAGACTTCAAGTACCAGAATGCACAGAATAAAAGCAGGCCCGGATGGGTTTCTATGCTCATACCTGACATGGCGCCGCCTTACAGGGCGTGACGACAAAAGTGATGGGTGGAAGGTTTCGAATGAATCTGAACCACTGGCAATTGCTTTGGGCAACCTTCCACACCACCGTTTTCTAGCCCGTCTGTGCCTTGCAAAATGGGGTCCAGCCATGTGCAAATCAGTCAGCTGCCGCCACCATTGGTAGCAGCCCAGCCCGAACTGCTAGGCCAGGTCCCCTCTGCACAGAAAACCAAGCAACCCCAGACATGTTTCGGCCTTGTTGGACCTCCTTAGTGAGGTGCAGCCTGGTTCTCTATGGCGCAGGGCCCCACCGGCTGGCGATTGCCAGGGGTCGGGGGGGGGGGCTCACAGGTGAGCTGCACATGTGTCTTTCTTTGCCCTGGTCCCAGTCCCAGTCACAGTGGCCTTTCCTTGACACCATTCATCTGACAACGAATACCTTTGCGAGAGGGTCCTGATGAAGCAGGACAGGGTTCATTTCCATCATTCTGCTGAAACATGCTCGTGTGGACCAGATAGCTTGAATAGTGTGCATATTTTCTACATTTTTATATTTTGCATATAATTAATGATGGCAAATGTTAGATTATTTGTTTGATTTTCCAGTTTTCACGTTTTGTTTTCTGATTGCTTTTTCTTTGGTTGTTTTGCATATTTTTTAAATGTTCTGTTAATCTATAAAAATGATTTTCCAAGTAGATTCTGTGACGCGCATCACAGCTGCCAAGCTAGGGTGGGTATTGGTAGAGAGGGTGGGATTGGGTAGGTGGAGGTAGATGGGTATGATATAGAGAGCACAGGTAGTGTGTGCAGGGGGGTACAAAAAGCTGGGGTAAGGGTGGGCAGGGATTGAGAGGGCATAGGGTGGGGGCGGGGATAGAGCGAGTGGGGCGTGGGTGGGGGTGGAGAGAGTGAGGGTGTAGGGTGGGGTGGTGGTATGGTAGAGAGTGGGTATAGGGTGGGTGGGTGTATGTGATAAATCGCCCCACTGCGACGCACTCTTTTGAGCCGTAAATCATACATGTTTATCCATCACATTGACTCAATTATCGAACACACGCACAATATGAAACAAGCATTGGCAAAGCCAATCGTTTAGGCGTTTGCTACTGTTCTTTGCATTTTGCATTTCTAGGCACCAGGGTGCAAGGAAGAGAGTGCAAAGTTCCAAAGGAGGATGAGATATGAGTGTGAAAGGTTGAGAGTGAGAGGGTAAGAAATAAAGCGAGAGTGTGCGAGGAACGATCAGAGATGGTAGAGAGTGGTGGTTGGGTGGAGGGAGTAGAGAGGGTGGGGGTAGGCTAGGTGGGGTAGAGAGTCTGGAGGTAGGGTGGGTGGTGGTAGAGAAGGTAGGGGTAGAGTGGGTAGGGTGGATGGTGGTAGAGAGGGAGGGGTTGGGGTTGGTAGGGGTAGAGAGGGTGGGTTGGGGTAGGGAGGGTTACTTAAATGTTTTTATGCCAGGGTGTCTATTTTCTTATCTTCCCTGTCCATAGGGAGAATGGAAGTTGATGTGGATGGTCTAGTATTAACGGAGTCGGCTTGTACGACCAGCCCCTGGGGCTTAGGATGAGGGGGGAGGTATGTTGGGTCCCCTCTTGCAGGCTTTTACTTCTTCATGAAGAAAGAATTCACAGGCGCTGTGGTACAAGACTTCTGCCACAAGATGGTGATGGGGTCAGCAATGGCCATATTGAAAGGCATGGCTTTTTCTGTAGGGGCTCCCTCATCCAAAATGTCAGTCAGATCATATCCTGACAGAGGTCTGACTGGGGCACTGCAACCTAGGGCATCCACTCCCCAGTCCACTGTGGAATGATACTTTGCACTTGCATGGCCATAAGGGTGGGCTTGCTGAGTCGCCACATCAGAGGAAGTGTCCAGGCCACTTGCATCTCAAAGCCCCTCTGCCACGGCCATCAAATCAGCCACATCTGAGAACAGATCTGTGCCTCCATTGCCTGAATATGCGAGATCAACGTCAAACGGCTTGTGGACATCATCGTCACCGAACATCGACACCATAGTGCCAAAAAAATCAGATCAGCACTGAGGCATGTACGATCAGTCGGACATCAACGCTGGGGAATCCACACCAGATGGCACCAGATGGGACTGATAGCTGCGTCAACGCTTGCCAGCAGTCGGCACCGAGGGCTCAGGTGCCAACACGTTTCCTTGGGGCCAGGCACCACTGCAGCCGATGGAGCATGCTGCTTCGAGGAGTCACCCGTACCTGCAGCTGCTTTCTTAAACATGTCGAGCATTTGCTCTTTAAAAACCTCCCACTCGGTCCTACATGTAGGTCCTGAAGCTGACTTAACACGTACGTCAGAGGAACCAGATTCGTACATTTGTCGATGACGCCATTTCTTTTTATGGAAAGAGGAGGATAAGGAATGACTGCGCAAATGTGATCACTTTTTGGTCTCTTTATGGTGGCGAACATCCTTGGCCAGAGTGGGCCCCTCCGTTTTGAGCACCGATGACCAGGAGGTCAAGCAGGCCAGAGATTTTGACAGGGGTCAACTTAACGCAAGTATCGCAGCCCTCCTCCACAGTGATTTCGGGTTCAGCTTCATGCAGGAACCGCAGTCCTCATTGACGTGACCAATGACGCAGACACTGTGTGGGTCGGTAATGAAAATCTTGGAACTACAGTCCTTGCAGCGCTTGAAGCCTGACACCATGGGAGCCGACATAATGTTGAAACTGCTTTGAATAAGATGAGAATTCATAGGTTGAAAAGAATATTTCTCTGAGAGAAAGTGAGTTGCACGAATAAGCAGCATGCTGAGCGCGTCGGAAAAAAGAAACTGAGGGATAGGGGCATAGTGACGCGTTATATGTAGGGCGACTGACATCACATCTGGAGTCGACGACGCCGCCGCATCGAGTCAAGAGGGATCGAGAGCCAAGTCGAGGTGCACTAATGCCCCATGTCGAAAAGTTTGCAAGCAGCTGACACTGGAATGGATATCTATCTGATGAGGAATCTGTGGGAGAAAAGCAATCCATTGAAATATATTTTGCATAAAAATAGAACTTGATAGCCGTACTCTCTCCCTCTCACTCTTTCACTCCGTTCCATGATCTTATGCCTCCTTACTCTCTACTTTTTTCTTCTACATCTCACAAGTCTTACCCCCTACTCTCCCACCTTCTCTTACTACCCACACTTTCCATTCTCTCCTCCTCCTCTCTCCCTTTTCCCTATCTCCTTTCACCTCTTTCCTCCTCTTTCCATTCGCTTTTCTAAAACTCCTCACTCTTTTATCTCTCACACTCCCCTCCTTCACCTATGACAGTCTCCACCCCTTTATATGCCCCTCTATAACTCCTGCCTATCCTTTGCCCCCACCCCTTTATATGCCCCTCTATAACTCCTGCCTATCCTTTGCCCTCTCTACCACTCACTACTCCCTCTCTCTACCACTCACCTCTCATTTCCACTTTACCCTCTTCTACCTCCTGCACACCACAACACTACCACTCCATCTCACATACACTCACAATCACAGCTCCCTCTGGAGTCACTGGTTACCACTCCCACAGAGAGTGCACGCAAGTCCTCCACAGATTATTCAGCACTTGGTTCCTCCTTCTGTGCACCTCACTGATCAAAAGGTTTTGGGGCATCTAGGAAGGGGCTAGAGGATGCATTTACATGGCTTTAGGGGTACCAGAGTAAATCTAAAACAGGGTGACCACTGTGTTAGTGTGAATTACCCCCAGAAAAACGGGGGAATGTGAATTACCATATGTGTGTTCAGGCCATGATATCTTGCACCCCCACAATCAAAAGGTATGGGGGTGTCCAGGGAGGAGATAGATGCGGCCTCTACATTGGTTGGGACCTGAGTAAATATAAAACAAGAAGACCACTTGTGTTGGTGTGAATGACCCCAAGAGAAATAGGGGATGCAAATTAACAACGGTGCAATCAGGCCATAATATCTTGCACCCCCCTCAATCAAAAGGTATGGGATGTCAATGAAGGGGTTAGATGGCGCCTCTACCTTGGTTGGGACTAGATTAAACATAACACAGGATGACCACTTGTGTTAGTGTGATCACTCCTTTCCTGGGCAAACTTCTGGAAAAGCTGGCCATCTCCCAGCTTATTCTATCCACATGCTCAGAATGCAAGAATTGCGCCAGACTTGTAATGTTGTGTTATTCAAGTTTTAATTTATGCCCATACTGATGACACGTGTTTCAGCTACTGAAAGCCTTCCTCAAATCAGGGCTAATATTACTTTCATGACTACTCACAAGACAATCGATACAACTGATAAATAAAAATAACAAAATTAGAAATCAAAACAAAGAAACACAGAGATTCGGGGTTGGAGAAAGGGAGGATTTGTAGGGTGTTTTTTTTGGTAATTGAAAAACATAGCAAAAAGACAAAAAACTAAATGTAAGGGTCAGATTTTCACAGTGTACACAATAAACAAATAACAATCCATATTAAACTCATATGGGTATGTAAACTGTTGGTGCTCCTCGTTACCTTTGTAGTGTTGTTTAAAGTGTCTACAGATAATGTCTTCATTTCTAGCTCATGCTTGAGCTCCATTTCCCTTAGCCGGAGTTCTTGATTCAGTTCCTGGTGTCTTTGTTCAGCCAGAGTATTCAGTCTCTTGAATTCCAATTCAAGTTTCATTTTCTCTAGCTCAAG
Organism: Ambystoma mexicanum; assembly: GCA_002915635.3. NCBI lineage: Eukaryota > Metazoa > Chordata > Amphibia > Caudata > Ambystomatidae > Ambystoma > Ambystoma mexicanum. The sequence continues at coordinate 20,637 of PGSH02014188.1, read as the reverse complement.
ATCTTGAGGACTAAGTGTGGGACCTGGCAAAGGTCCAGTAGGTACAGATGGCAGAGCAGACAGAGGCCTAGGGGGGACAGTCACAGCAGCCTCCCCCTCCTCTTCTGACTCTTCCTCAAGATTATCAACATCTTGATCAACATCAATCTCTATACTGTTATCTACATTTTCTGGCATGGTAGGTTCCTCAGACCCATCATCCAGGCTTTGGTTAGCTAACAACCTTTCTATCAATTCCATTTTCTTGCCTTTAGTCAGGAGATTCTTATGCTTACAGAGAACTCTTAAACAATCAGCAGTTTTTGTAGCAAGGGACTCTTGACTATAATTTTCCATAGTTGACATGTTAGAAAGATTACTTTTTCAGTGCTAAGCTTTGTGGTTAGTTGCACTAAGGTCTCTTAAAGCACTCTAAAATGTATACTCAATACAAATCCCACCGCTGTACACCAGTGTTAGGCAGAAACCTGTGCAGTTCCCTTGGGGAACACTGCAAAAGATTTAAGACTACAGGTATACCACTTGGTAGCAGTCTGTACCACCCAGATTTACCTGGTAGCTGTGGCTGAGCAGTCAGGCTTCCCTCAAGAAGAGTTAGGCAGTATGCAAAGTATACACAATATGTACTCAAACACAATAGTACAAGCAAACACTGACCAGAGCTTGGTTTCAAAAGTATATAGTTATTTATTTTAAGAACACATAAGTTGAAAACACTCTAGCAATATATAGTTAAACACTTCAAACACAGTTATATGGAAAGCAGTCCCAACCCTTATTCCTATCTAGAAAACTCTTGGTTAACACCACATAATTCAAACAGAGGTGAGTGCTTAACTTTAGATGACACTCTAGTAGGTTCAAAGAAGGGAGGGAAAAAGAGCAGAATTAGGATAAACACACCACTCTAAGGTCAAGAACACTTTCAGTAAGTTCAAAGAAGCACAAAGTCACAGGTGAGCAAAAGTCACTAGGCAGGGCCCACTCTTAGAGCAGACAGAGCGAAAATGTGCCCAAGATCACACAGTTATTAGGGATTCCGAGTCTTGCGAAAGAGTTCAGAAAGAGTTTAGATAGGCATAGAAAGTTTAGCCAGGGTGTCCCAGGCAATCCCAGGTTCGAAAGCCGGGGGCTAAAACTACCCCGTACAGTCGGTGGCAAGGGAAGCCAGGCGGAACACAGTACCTTAAACGGGAAGGATCCTCCAGCGGTGGCAGTTGTTCCAGGCAGTGGCAGCAAGGCTCGACGTCGGTCAGGGAAGAAGAAGATCTCGCTGAAGAGCAGAAGAAGAAGGTCGTTGCACTGCCCGGGAAGAAACCAGCCACAGAGTCCTCCGGTTAAAGGGTTGTACCGACTTTCGCGGTAGTGGTAAAAGTGTGGTATTCCGGTTGCCGGGGTGCTTGGCACTGGCAAGGCGGCCACGAGATACCTCGAAGAAGCGAAAAGAAGGTGAAAACTGGTTGTCCCCACCAGTCAAGGGAAGGAGCCACTCCGTTAAGAGTTCTCCTCGGTCGTTGGGAAAAGTGGTGAGACGGTTCAGCAGGGCTCCACCGGTGGTGTCGTCGTAGCAGGTCGGCTCAGCTCTTCCCTCGTCGGATTCTTGGTCCTGTGGCGACTTCTGAAGTTCCAGTCCCCAAAGCCCTGCTTTTATGCAGCAAACCCCCATTCACCCAGCCTAGCTGTCACTCAAACATGCTAAGTGGTGAGCCGGCCGGCTCACCACTTGGGCCAATCAGGACGGAGTGCGACTTGAGTTACCAAGGTAACTCAGTCCAGGGTGCCTAAATCCCCCTCCACCCCTCCTAAGTACCCCAGACAGAGTGGCACCACTTTGAGGGCTTCTGTGGAGAAGCCCGCAAAAGTGGAACAAAGGGCTCCACTTGGGTCAGAGTTACAGAGGCGAACGCCAACGCCATTTTAGAATCAAGTTTTGGCAAAAAATCCCAACCGGAGTTATAATAATAAATATATAAACCGGCGTATGTTGAGGCTACCGTAAATAATAATTAAATGTGTTAGCCTAAAACAATGGAAATCCCATAGGAAAATATTCGCGGTTGAATATAAAAAGTAGTTTCCACTGCCACCAGCCAAAACTCGATCAGGGGGACGGAGACGTGCCCCTCGACTAACAAGACCCTGGGGCAATCGAATTGCCCCAGCCAGTACGTCCACAATATGATGGTTTGTACTGGTTCTGTTCAGGATTCAAGACTAGTAAAGTCTTTGGTGACTTTACATGCCCTGGGAGACAGTAGTCAGTCCCAGGGTATGGAGTCTATGTTGGGGAGTCCCTAGGACACCCCTGGGTTACTGCACAGAGGGTGCTGTGTAACCCACATCACAAAAATACATGAGGCCCTATGGAGTAAAAGACCCCATAGCCCATTCAACACAAAGTTTAACCAAGAAAACACACTTCAACATGCCCAAGAGTGAGGGTAAAAGAGTCTCACTCTTGGCAGGAGAAAAAAAGAAACCCCAGAAATCCAGCAAAGCTGCTGGGGGACTCACTAGGTAGGGAAATTCAGCCTAAACAGAGAATTCTCCCTAACACTCGCCCCCCCCAGACTAAGGGACAGGAGGATTTAATCCACTCCTGGATGAACCTCATACCTCTAGTCGATGATATACATCCTAGAGAGTCCATCAGCATTTTGATGGTGACACCCTGACCTGTGCTCAATGGTGAAATCAAACCCTTGCAGGCAGATTGACCATCTCAATAGTTTTGGATTTTCCCCTTTCATTTGCATTAACCATCTCAAGGGTTGGTGGTCAGTCTGAATAACAAAAGTAGAACCATACAAGTATGGCCTAAACTTCTTCAGTGCCCACACAATAGCAAAGCATTCTCTTTCGATTGTTGCCCACCTTGTCTCAGGATCCTTCAGTTTTCTACTGATGAAGCAAATGGGGTGCTCCCTACCCTTCTCATCCAGTTGGCTTAGAACTGCACCTATACCTACATTGGAAGCATCAGTTTGTACAATGAAAGTTTGGTGGTAGTCAGGAGCTCTCAGTACTGGAGCTTGGCAAAGAGCTCTCTTCAGTTTTTCAAAGGCCTGATTGCACTCCTCATTCCATTTGACCTTTTTAGGGAATTTTGGAGAGGAGATTACATTCAGAGGAGAAGCTATGGTCCATAGTTCTCAATGAAATTCCTGTAATACCCAGTGAGGCCTAGGAAGGCTCTCACCTGGGTCTGAGTAGTAGGTGTTGTCCAATTTTGCACAGCTTCAATCTTGCTGAGCAAAGGCCTTATTTCTCCACCTCCTACCTCATGTCCAAGGTAGACCACCTTACTTTGACCAATCTGGCACTTACTGGCTTTGATTGTCAAATGGGCCTGTTCAAGAGCCTGCAACACATGTCCTAGGTGGTTCACATGTTCCTCCCAGGAGTGGCTGAAGACTGCAATGTCATCCAAGTATGCCATGCAGAAATCTTCCATCCCAGCCAGAACTTGGTTCACCATCCTTTGGAATGTGGCAGGTGCATTTTTTAATCCAAAAGGCATGACCTTAAACTGGTACAAGCCAACTGGGGTTGAAAATGCAGTTTTCTCCTTGGCATGGTCTGTCAGGGCTATTTGCCAATAGCCTGACGTAAGATCAAATGTGCTGAGGTACTTGGCTGCACCAAGTTTATCCACCAACTCATCTGTCCTGGGCAAAGGGTGGGCATCAGTCTTGGTGACTGCATTTAGAGCTCTATAGTCCACACAGAATCTCAAGTCTTTGGATCCTGCCTTTGGTACTAACACAACTGGGCTAGACCATGGACTAGTAGAGGGCTCTATTACCCCGAGATCAAGCATCTTCTTGACCTCTCCTTTGATGTGGGTTCTGATATGTTCTGACATTCTGTATCCTCTGCTTTTGACTGGCAGACAGTCACCAGTGAGTATCTCATGCTGGCCCCAAGGGGTCAAGCCTGGTGACAGTGAGAACAGGGAGGCAAACTGATTTAACATAGATTTGCACTCCTCTTGTTGCTCAGGTGTCAGGTCTGAAGAGAGATTGACTCCTTCAACTTTTTCATCTAAAGGTACACCTCTGAGGAGATCAGGGAGAGATTCACTCTCTTCTTCCTCTGCAGCTGAAGCTAGGAGCAAGGCTCCTACGTCAGGTCTGGAGATGTATGCTTTTAGTCGGTTGGTGTGGAAGACTCTAGGAGCTTCCCTGGGTCTGCCCAGATCCACCAGATAGTTGACCTCTCCAAGCTTTCCCACAACCTTGAAGGGTCCCATCCATTTGTCTTGCAAGGCCCTCTGCCTTGTTGGGAGCATAACTAGAACTAGCTGGTCTTGAGTAAACTCAACCATGTTAGCCTTCTGGTCATGCCAATGTTTGACCAGAGCTTGACCAGCTTTCAAGTTGTCACTTGCTTCTGCCATCATGTGTGACATTCTCCTCCGGAGACCTATCACATAGTCAGTCACTCTGACTGGCTTGAGGGGAGGAGCACCTTCCAACCCCTCCTTAATCAGGGCCAATGGACCTCTGACCGGATGGCCATAGAGAAGCTCAAAGGGAGAATAACCTACTCCCTCCTGAGGGACTTCTCTATAAGCAAAGAGAAGGCATGGCAGTAGAAGGTCCCACTTCTTTTAAGGGGTTCCTCTAAAGCACCTATCATGCTCTTCATGGTTCGGTTGAACCTTTCAACCAACCCGTTGTCTGAGGGTGGTATGCTGTTGAGAACTTGTAAGTAACTCCACAGGTTTTCCACATGGCTTTCATGTAGTGGGACATAAAGTTTGACCCCCTGTCAGAGATTACTTCCTTAGGAAACCCAACCCTGGTAAAAATACCAAGGAGGGCCTTAGCCACAGCCGGAGCTGTAACAGTCCTCATAGGAATTGCCTCAGGGTACCTAGTAGCATGGTCTACTACAACAAGGATAAACCTGTTGCCTGAGGAGGTTGGAGGATCAAGGGGACCAACAATGTCAATCCCTACCCTCTCAAATGGGACTCCCACAACTGGGAGAGGCACTAAAGGTGCCACATTCTTGGAACCAACCTTACCAGAAGTCTGGCAGGTATGGCAGCTCTTACAATATCTATCTACTTCAGCCCCCATCTTTGGCCAATAAAGTAGAGTGAGAGCCTTTCCTTGGTCTTCTTGAAACTCAAGTGACCAGCCAAAGGTATCTCATGGGCTAGTTGTAAGAACTGTTGTCTGTTCTCTTGGGGGACTACAAGGCGCTTGTAGTCTCCAGGTTCAGACTCAGTTGGTTCACTGTAGAAGAGGCCATCTTCCCAGTGTAACCTATACTTCCCAGGCTCTTGCCCATCAGCCTGAGAAGCTGCCTGGTGGCGGAGGCCTTCCAGAGTTGGACATTCTCTTTGTCCCTTACTGAAGTCTGCCCTGCTGGGTCCACCTTCTGCCAGTAAAGACTGCAGCTCAGGATGGTCAACAGGATCCAGATCTCCAATGAGTTCCTGGCCTTCCATTAGCTCTTCCTCAGAGTCTAATTCTACCACACAGGGTTGTACCTCCCTCTCAGCCTCAGCTGGAGGTGGAGTTACAGGTGTAACCTTGGACAACCTAGGGGAAGTCCTTGTTGGAAGCACTGGAGTGCTTGCTGCTGGCTTTTTCCTAGGAGTCTTGGGTTGCCCCTTTGCTCCTGATCTGTGTTGAGACAGCAGTAGTTGCTCCAGTGGAGCAGGAGTGATATCTTTCTTCATCATCTCCTGAGATAACCCTCTCAGGGTTTTCTCTCTTGCAGGTTTTGTGAGCTCCTGTAACCTTTTACTAGGTGGTCTGGGGGTATGTGACACAACTCCAAGAGCTTTGAGGTCATTACCCAACAGAACCCTACCTGGCACTTCACATTGTACACTGACAGGTATTTTCACAGCCATATCATTACATTGGATGAGAACTGGTAACTGGGGACACATCTGCACAGGCCCACCAGCTAACTTGGTGAGGCATTTGGGTGCCTTAGCAACATCCTCTGCCTTGAAAAATGATTCATCCACCACAGTTATGCTGGCTCCAGTGTCCCTAATGGCAGGAGTCTCCTGACCATTCACCTGGACACTGTCCTTATAATACTCTTTAGTATTATCTGGGATAGAGTTATAGACATCTAAATTCTGTTGTTCCCACAACCCCAGAGAGACTAAAGAAACACTAGCTGAGACTCCAGTGGGTTCATCAGCCAGTAATAGAAAGTTTCCACTTGCCATATGTACTTCCTCTTCTGGAGCGAAGGCTAAGGAGGCAAGCTGGACCCCTGAAGGTTTACCCTTACATCTGGGGATCTCCTTTCACATGGTCAGTAGCCTTACAAACAAAGCATGAGCCAAAGGCTCGCTGGAATGGGAGGCTTGTTCTGACCTCCTTCTGGTCTGGGACCAGAAGGTACACTAGCCTGATTCGGTTTCCCTTGTGGCTTACCCTTATAGTTTTGTTTGGGGCCCTCTTTGGAATTTGTAGTATTAGAATTCTCTTTGGAGTCCTTTTTAGGCTGTTTCTCCCCATCCTTTTTCTGAGTTACCCCAGAATCCTTGTGAGTGGCCCTGTTGGCAACCCACAAGTCAGCAGCCTTAGCTAGTTTCGGGAATCTAATTCCTTGGAATCAGCCAAGTGCTGTCTGAGCTCAGGAGAGCAGGCATCATAAATAGTCTCCAACATAAACAAATTCTTCATACCTTCATAAGTGTTCACCTTGTAACCCTTAATCCATCCCTCTAAGTTTTTCAACCCTTCACTCACCCAGGTAGCCCAAGGGGTACCATCATGCTTTTTGAGGCTCCTAAACCTCTTAAGATACTGGGAAGGGGTCTTCCCAAACCTAGCTATCAAAGCTAGTTTCACACATTCATAGTCCTTCTTATCCTCCTCCCCCATCTCCATTACCACATCAGTTGCAACAGGGGGAAGCCTAGAGAACAACCAGGTGAGTAAGTCATTTCCTGTGATGTTCTGGAGCCCATGATTATATTCAAACAGAGACAACCAATCCAACACATCCAACTTAGGCTCATACATACCAACCAATTCTTTAGGCATCCGGGGTCTTTTAGGACTGGAACTTCTAGAGGAGCCAGAGAGAGAAGCATTCTCAACAGACAATTTCTTCATTTCTAGCTCATGCTTGAGCTCCATTTCCCTTAGCCTTAGTTCTTTTTCAGTTTGAGCATTAAGTTTTTATACTCCAATTCGAGTTTCATTTTCTCCAGTTCATAGTACTGAGGACTAAACGTGGGACCTGGTAAAGCCCAGTAGGCACAGCAGGTAGAGCAGGCAGAGGCCTAGGGGGACAGTCACAACAGCCTCACCCTCCTCTTCTGACTCTTCCTCAAAATCATCAACATTTGTTCTATGTCAATTTCAATACTGTCATCTACATTTGCTGGAGTGGTAGGTTCCTCTGAACCATTACCCAGACTTTGGTTAGCTAACAATCTTTCAATCAGCTCCATTTTCTTGCCCTTAGTCTGGAGATCCTTATGTTTACAGAGCACTCTTAAACAATCAGCAGTTTTGGCTGCAAGGGACTCTTGACTATAGCTTTCTATAACTGACATGTTAGAGGATTACTTTTACAGTGCTAAGCTTTGTGGTTAGTTGCACTAAGGTATCTAAAGCACACTAAAATGTATACTCAATACAAATCCCACCGCTGTACACCAGTGTTAGGCAGAAACCTGTGCAGTTCCCTTGGGGAACACTGCAAAAGATTTAAGACTACAGGTATAGCAGTAAACCCACTTGGTAGCAGTCTGTACCACCCAGATTTACCTGGTAGCTGTGGCTGAGCAGTCAGACTTCCCTCAAGAAGAGTTAGGCAGTATGCAAAGTATACACAATATGTACTCAAACACAATAGTACAAGCAAACACTGACCAGAGCTTGGTTTCAAAAGTATATAGTTATTTATTTTAAGAACACATAAGTTGAAAACACTCTAGCAATATATAGTAAAACACTTCAAACACAGTTATATGGAAAGCAGCCCCAACCCTTATTCCTAACTAGACAACTCTTGGTTAACACCACATAATTCAAACAGAGGTGAGTGCTTAACTTTAGATGACACTCTAGTAGGTTCAAAGAAGGGAGGGAAAAAGAGCAGAATTAGGATAAACACACCACTCTAAGGTCAAGAACACTTTCACAACACGTTCAAAGAAGCACAAAGTCACAGGTGAGCAAAAGTCACTAGGCAGGGCCCACTCTTAGAGCAGACAGAGCGAAAATGTGCCCAAGATCACACAGTTATTAGGGATTCAGAGTCTTGCGAAAGAGTTCAGAAAGAGTTTAGAGAGGCTTAGAAAGTTGCCCCAGGGTGTTCCAGGCAATCCCAGGTTCGAAAGCCGGGGGCTAAAACTACCCCATACAGTCGGTGGCAAGGGAAGCCAGGCGGAACACAGTACCTTAAACGGGAAGGATCCTCCAGCGGTGGCAGTTGTTCCAGGCAGTGGCAGCAAGGCTCGACGTCGGTCAGGGAAGAAGAAGATCTCGCTGAAGAGCAGAAGAAGAAGGTCGTTGCACTGCCCGGGAAGAAACCAGCCGCGGAGTCCTCCGGTTAAAGGGTTGTACCGACTTTCGCGGTAGTGGTAAAAGTGTGGTATTCCGGTTGCCGGGGTGCTTGGCACTGGCAAGGCGGCCACGAGATACCTCGAAGAAGCGGAAAGAAGGTGAAAACTGGTTGTCCCCACCAGTCAAGGGAAGGAGCCACTCCGTTAAGAGTTCTCCTCGGTCGTTGGGAAAAGTGGTGAGACGGGTTCGCAGGGCTCCACCGGGTGGTGTCGTCGTAGCAGGTCGGCTCAGCTCTTCCCTCGTCGGATTCTTGTCCTGTGGCGACTTCTAAAGTTCCAGTCCCCAAAGCCCTGCTTTTATGCAGCAAACCCCCATTCACCCAGCCTAGCTGTCACTCAAACATGCTAAGTGGTGAGCCGGCCGGCTCACCACTTGGGCCAATCAGGACGGAGTGCGACTTGAGTTACCAAGGTAACTCAGTCCAGGGTGCCTAAATCCCCCTCCACCCCTCCTAAGTACCCCAGACAGAGTGGCACCACTTTGGAGGGCTTCTGTGGAGAAGCCCGCCAAAAGTGGAACAAAGGGCTCCACTTTGGGTCAGAGTTACAGAGGCCAACGCCATTTTAGAATCAAGTTTTGGCAAAAAATCCCAACCGGAGTTATAATAATAAATATATAAACCGGCGGTATGTTTGAGGCTACCGTAAATAAATAATTAAATGTGTTAGCCTAAAACAATGGGAAATCCCATAGGAAAATATTCGCGGTTGAATATAAAAAGTAGTTTCCACTGCCACCAGCCAAAACTCGATCAGGGGGGACGGAGACGTGCCCCCTCGACTAACAGACCCTGGGGCAATCGAATTGCCCCAGCCAGTACGTCCACAATATGATGGTTTGTACTGGTTCTGTTCAGGATTTAAGACTAGTAAAGTCTTTGGTGACTTTACATGCCCTGGGAGACAGTAGTCAGTCCCAGGGTATGGAGTCTATGTTGGGGAGTCCCTAGGACACCCCTGGGTTACTGCACAGAGGGTGCTGTGTAACCCACATCACAAAAATACATGAGGCCCTATGGAGTAAAAGACCCCATAGCCCATTCAACACAAGGTTAACCAAAGAAACACTCTTCAAACATGTCCAAGAGTGAGGGTAAAAGAGTCTCACTCTTGGCAGGAGAAAAAAGAAACCCCAGAAATCCAGCAAAGCTGCTGGGGGACTCACTAGGTAGGGAAATTCAGCCTAAACAGAGAATTCTCCCTAACACTGTTGTTGTCAGAAAGTTCAAGTAAAAACAACATTGGAATTCTATGCACTCTATGCAATCCATTTGATCTTGTTTCCATTCTTATATGCACTCTATGCAATCCATTTGATCTTGTTTCCATTCTTATAAAATGTGCGTTCCGTCTTCTCATCTAGCCTTTATCTAAATCGTATCTAGTCCGGTTCAAGTATTCTAATTAATTGCATGCATACTGCATTGCTCACGTTCATATCCTCTATTCCGGAAATTCCAGTGCTCTGTTTACATCATTACTACTGGAGATCTACAAGCATAATTGGTTTATTCTCTGAGTAAAAATGCACTCGTATTGCATTATGAGTATACTGCTATTTGGTCATTGCATAGTATTGTCTGCGCCTTTCTACCATCCTAATCGCTCACTCTGGAGCTTAGAACGAAGCTTCCCTGTTTTTAAACCATATATTTCCTCATTTCATTTGCGCGCGATTGATTCCTTAGCCGTGCAGTTACGTGTATCTACAATCATTGCGCTGCTCGTAAAGCGGTTTCATTATAAAATGCTGATGTTGCTCTACATATTCTGAGCTAATCCCATTACATTGACAGTCTCTTACCTGTTGACTGTGCCTCCGGTGTCCCTCGCGTTGGCTCTGTGTTAGCTCTTGCGTTCTAGTGAAGCTAATACAGACTTTCCTTCCTGCGTGACTCAGGCAACGGTGGATGCCTGCGTCCTACCTTTGTGTCTATTGTTATTCCGGCATATTACGGCCGCCATCTTTTGGGGATGCATTTACCTTGTGTTCAATGTAACCCAATTGCATATCCCCCATTCTTGAAACATTACGTGTATAATATCATTGCATATTTATGTTAGTGGTTTTAGAGTTACGAGCTGCATATTTCTATGCTTAGAACATCATTGTTAGTAGAACTGAATTAGAGTACGTATTTGGTACTACGCCTAATTAATGAATGCTAGTGGTGTTAGCATCATAAATTGTGGGAATGCATTATTGCCCCGCATATTGGTGATCGAAAAAGCGCGTTTAGTGATTACGGTCCAATCAGGTGTATATATACGCCTGAACCAAGTCATAGGCCCTCATTACAACACCGGCGGTAACCAATGGTGCTATTAGCACCATGGTTGCTGCCGGTATTGTAACAAGTCCGTCAATGGTAAATGGGGAAATACCGTCCCATTCCAAGGTTGGCGGGGCGGTAATTCCCCATTTACCATTGGCCCTTCCCTATTCCCATTTTTGCCCCATAGGGCTCAATGGGACTGGGGAAGGCGGTAATTATGGTACCGCAAATTGCAGTACCGTAATTACCTCGAAAGTCCCTTTGCGGGTCCCTACTTTAACAGCTGGTCCAGACCAGCCGTTAAGGTCGGGAGTCGCAAAGGGACCTCGTAATCAGACGTTAAGGGTTTAACGGCGCCAACACCTTTTACGGCATCGTTAAACCCTTAACACCAGGGTCCTAATGAGGGCCATAGTGTGTTAGTATTTTTAGTGCCATATGGTGGTTCTTTTAATCTCCATTATGCATGCTATAAAGGTACATTGCAATTGTTATCTTTTCTTACTCCACAAGTCTAAGAACTATACATTCAATTATCAATTATATGCATTTAGAATAAAGTTAGAGAAATGACACCATCTCATTATCAGAGTTCAGTCCAGTTACAGTACTGTTAAGTCTACAGATGATTCTGGCTTCAGAAGGCAACAGGAACATCCCACAGAAGCAGGTCCGTTTTCAATTACCAACAAACACCCTACCAACACAACCTGCACCAGGAGGAGAGGAAGGAGGGGGGGAAGAAACCAAGAAAACCCAATGAGCTCAGAAAATGCCAACAGAAGATTTACCAGTGCCAGCGTAAGAGAAACCAACATAAACAAGTAATAACAGACCTGATACTCAACCTATCCAAAAGAGTCCTTAGCAAGAGGAAAAGAAACTACTTAACAAAGGTCTTTCCTTTGCTCCAACTGCAACATGCAATTACATTGACTTACATATTGACCTGTACAAATGTATCCGCAAATTGAAATTGAAGTTCTTTGCAACTCGGGCCCCTGCGATGTTTGTGAGAAAGGACAAGGAACAACCGAGTGAAACCACTATACAGGAAATAGAAGATGTACACCTTCTCAGATCCTTAGCAGAATTAGAAACCTTCAGTACAGAAGATGTTCTAAAGGAACTGAATATTCAGCAAGAAAATATACCTATGAAAGAGTTGAAACCTTGATCCAAATTTGTTCCTCAACTACCCCCTGACAATGTTATAGACACTTTCTATAAAGTTGTAACTGAAGATTTCTACAAATTATCGGAAAAGAAAGGCAAACTTCCGTGCAAATTCATTTAACATTGAAGTAGTATATATCCATTCAAAACCTAATGGAAGATACATCTGTGGTGATCAAAGAGGCCAACAAAGGGGGCAACATAGTGATCATGGAAAGAACAGACTACCTACAAATGGCCAAGAATCATTTAGACAGTCCAGGATGCTATAGAAAAATACCAACCAACCCAAAGAAAGATATTGTATTGGAACTAGGGAAAATGATCAACAAATGACATAAGGATGGCCTTCTGACAGATTATGAAAGTAATTTTCTAACGATAAAAGAACCTGTCACATCAATCATGTATTTTCTGCCTAAAGTCCATAAAAACTTTGACAACATACCAGAAGGAAGACCCATCCTCAATGGTATAGGCTGGGCTACGGAAAACATCTCAGAGTACTTGGACCATGTGCTGAGACCCAGAGCAAGCAAACTCAAATCATATATCAAGGACACCACAGATGTTATCATCAAACTCAAAAATATTCAATGGAATGAAGGACTCAAACTGGCTAGTCTAGATGTCAAAGCCTTATACACATCTATTCACCACCATTGGGCAATTAAAACAATCGAACACTCATTTAAAGATGAATCAGCATCTATGTATCTACAAATTGAGATGATTAAGAGTATGTTGAAGGCGACATTAGAGTATAATATTTTCAATTTTGACAACGACTTTTACCAACAACTAAAGGGTGTAGCAATGGGCACCAAATATGCCCCTGCACTGGCAAACTTAATTATGGGTCTATTTGAGGACAAAGTGGTCTATGACTAGCTCTTGTAGTTCCTTTTGTGGCAGAAATAGCCGCCCTTGGTAATAAGGCAGATCATTAGTGACAGAGTAGTCTGGGCCTTTCTTTACCCAGTCCTGCAGGGCTGTAGGATCAAAGAGTTGCTGGATCTTTACCTGAATGCCCTCTAGTGTCTGTAGAGTAGTCATGCCAAGAATCCTTTGTTCGGAAATTATAGGTACTGGTTCTGGGTTCACCTCTGCCTCTCCCATCCCTTTGCGGGATAAGGCGTCTGCTTTACCATTCTTACAACCTGGTCGATAGGTTATCACGAAATCGAACTCGGCAAAGAACAATGCCCATCGGAGTTGACGTGACGATTGGGCCTTGGCTGTTTTTAAATACTGTAAGTTCCGGTGATCACAGTAATGGTATGCCTGGCACCGAGAAGATAGTGCCGCCAAGCCTTGAAGGCGGATTTAATGGCTAATAACTCCTTGTCGGTAACCGCATAGTTTAACTCGGGTGCCGAGAACTTTCTGGACCAAAATGCTACTGGATGAAGCTGGCCAGATTCAGGGTCCTTTTGAGACAGGACAGCTCCCATGGCTAGACTGGATGCATCAGTTTCCACTATGTATGGAAGTTCAGGGCGCGGGTGCTTTAACACAGGTGCAGACGTGAATTTCGCTTTCAGCTCTTGGAAGGCATTTTCAGCTTCTTCAGTCCACATAAAGCGTTTATTTTTTCGCAAGAGTGCTGTGATGGGATGTACGACATGTGAAAAATCTGGCATGAATCTGCGGTAGAAATTGGCAAAGCCGAGCATGCTTTGTACTCCTTTAACTGAACTTAGTGATGGCCACTTAAGGATTGCGTCCACCTTCCGTGAGTCCATTCGAACTCCCTTTGGGGTCAGGATAAACCCAAGGAATTCAACTTCTGTGGCATGAAAAAGGCATTTTTCTGGTTTTGCATATAGTTTGTGCTGGCGCAATTTCTCAAGGACTGCTCGGACGTGCTTCACATGGTCAGATACTGAAGAGGAGTATACTAGAATATCATCAATATACACGACAACACAAACATCAATGAGATCATGAAGGACATTGTTCATGAAGTATTTGAAGGCTGCTGGTGCATTGCACAACCCGAAAGGCATCACCTGGTATTCGAATAACACATACTTAGTGCGGAAAGCAGTCTTCCATTCGTCGCCTTCTTTTACACGTACCAAATGGTATGCCCCCCGGAGATCTAATTTAGTGTATATACAAGCGTCCTTCACTTGGTCTAGTAGTTCAGGGATCAGAGGCAATGGGTATCAGTTCTTAACAGTTATCTGGTTCAATGCGCGGTAGTCTATGCACGTTCTGAGGTCACCTTCCTTTTTGGGCACAAAGACCAAAGCTGAAGATGCAGGGGACTGGGATGGGCGAATAAAGCCATTGGCAAGGTACTGATCTAAGTATTGTCGTAGGTGAAGGGCATAAATCCTGCTACAAGGGGGTTGTGCACCGGGTATGAGATCGATTTGACAATCGTACGATCTGTGAGGAGGTAAGGTGTTTGCCTGTTCCTTTTGGAAGACATCCTGGAATTCTTGGTATTCTGGAGGTAGTTTCATGACTGCTGTGGTTACTGTGGGCAGGCCTGCGTTCTGATTTTTCTTTGGGTAACAGGTTTGTGCACAATCCGCGAAGGTTATTCTTTCCATGCTAGTTTGAAAGCCCTGAAAATCCCGAAGAATTGGGTCATCCTGAGTAACTAGTGGAATTGACCAATCAGCTGCACTGCCACTGAGATATGACAATACAAAGGCTACCTTGGCTTGATCGTTTGGGAAGGCTCAGGTCTGCATAAAAAGTGCAAGCGGCATTGGTTCATAAACACGGCGAACCTTTTGGGATCTCCGGCAAAGCGTTCGGGTGGGGCTAATGGAATATGTCTTTGCACAGGGTTACTCGATAACACAGGAGCTGGATTTCCCCCGGAACCACGGAAGGGGTGCTTGTGTAGCCTGGCTTTGCAATAGTTGCCTAGCAAGATCAACAGTTTGCTCCTTTGACAAAATCAGTTCTCTCCTAAGAGCATTGGTTTCTTGACGGGCGGAATGCACTTCAGCCCTCAGTTCCCCTAGTAATTGGGCCAATTGGTCAGTCTCTTAGGTACCCATAACGCCCGGGTGGGAATTTGTGGGTAGGCTTCGCGTTCTGTTACGCTCACCTGGCTCCCACAGAGGCGTCGATCTGGACTGGACTGCTGCGGTCTCCCCCAATGTGATGCGTAGGGCCGAGATGACGGACTGGACTGGCCCACCTAGCTTCGTTTGCTTGGCCCGTAGGAATATTCTTCTGCAAGTGGAGAAAGGGAATTAACCACCCGTGGAGTTGAGTGTAAATCCCCCACCCCGCTGTTCTCCCCACTGATCACCTTGGATGTCCCCTCTTATAGTCTCACCTGATGATTTGAAAAGATGAGCTCTCCATCCTGCATTGAGCGCAGGGGCGCGTAGATAACCAGTTGCTTCACTGGCTCGAAGGAATTGGTGAGTTCCAGGACAATTTTGACTCCGATATTCCCGGCAAGACGCCATAAGTATGTAGTTCGTAAGAGTTCAAATGCCTGACTTTCACTCTTGTCCGATTCCTTGCAGGTTGCAGCTTGACCCTATTGAAGAGTTCCTTGTGGCAACCGGTAATGTTCTGGTAAGGATTTGTATTATCCAACACAGTTCGATAAAATAATGTCCATATGTAACCTGTTGCTTTCTCCCTTATTCAGGCGCTGAGAGAAAGTATGAAGTCTCTGGGAATAATGCCTCCGGCGGTAAAATCAGGTAAGTCTTTTGTGGTGAGGAGGGTTCCCCTTGTTAGTCCCTTGTTTCACCTTGCTGTTCTTTTGTTTCCCCTTAGCGGCCGGGGTTCAGCTAGGATGCAGTGGAAGCTGCGCCGACCCGTGAAGAAGATTAATACCCCCGGTAGTAAAATCAGGTAAGTCTATGGGGGGTATTCCTGTGTATTCCCTTCGCTTACCTTACTGATCTTGTCTTTCCTTAGGTGCCGGAGTGCGGCGGTAACATGCAGGAGGATACGGTGAAATGTGAAGATGCTGCGAAGACCGGTGAGTTCAGCGCGGCGCTGCAGCAGGCGAGGCGACGCGCATAAAATAACTTCTTTCTTCCAGCTCGAAGGCGCGGTGGATCGGAAATTCAGGTAAGGATCAAAGGTATTGCTCTTGTTCTAACCTTTTCTCCTTCTTTCTCCCTTTTTCTAGGAGCTTCAAACTCGAGGCGGGCGTGGCAGAAGACTGGATGCAGACTTGCAGGCACGGTGAGCGTTACGCTGCTGGATGCAGAATAACGCGAAGTGTGTTCTGCTCTTTGGGTGTGGTTTAAATAGCCTCCAAAGTAGTCCCAGGTAAGTATTCCTCCACAGCCCCACCCGAGTAAAAAAAATAGTCCATAGGTAAAATAGTCCCTTCCAAGCCTTGTTTGGCTTGGAGCTCTTGCATCATGGTCTGCATAAGGTAAGTTTGCAGCATGGTCAGCATCAGGTAAGTTTTAATCCATGAGCCTGGCGCCTATGGCGCCAGGACTGACTCTCCATGTGAGCCTTGCGCCATAGGCGCCAGGACTGCACCCAAATAGCCCCTAGCGGGGTTGTTGGGCTTGCTTGGGGTAACTTGATGCCTGCTTCCGGGGTTGCTGGACTTGGTCTGGGTCCCCGGGGGTAGGCATCATGACAATATGCCCCTGCACTGGCAAACTTATTTATGGGGCTATTTGAGGACAAAGTGGTCTATGAAGATACAGTTTACCCAAACCAATTGAGTCAATGGATGAGATTTATCGACGATGTGCTGACAATTTGGAATGGTACTGAAGAAGTGTTTAAAGATTTCACCAACAGACTAAACATCAACCAATTTGGCATCCAATTTACTGGTACTTGTGACTCAAAAACAATTAACTTGCTAGATCTTACAATTTACGTGGATAACAACAGTCTCAAAACAAGAACCTTCATGAAAGACACAAAAGTTAACTCAACCCTTTATGAGCAGTGCAATGATTGTAGATACACATAACTTCACGGCTAAGGAATCAATCGCGCGCAAATGAAATGAGGAAATATATGGTTTAAAAACATGGAAGCTTAATTCTAAGCTACCCGAGTGTGCAATTAGGATGGTACAAAGGCGCAGATAATACTATGCAATGACCAAATAGCAGTATACTCATAATGCAATACGAGTGCATTTTTACTCAGAGAAGAAACCAATTATGCTCGTAGATCTCCAGTAGTAATAATGTAAACAGAGAACTGGAATTTCTGGAATAGAGGATATGAACGTGAGCAATGCAAGTATGCATGCAATTAATTGGAATACTTGAACCTAACTAGATACGATTTAGATAAAAGCTAACCATGAGAAGACGGAACGCACATTTTATAAGAATGGAAACAAGATCAAATGGATTGCCTTAATAAGAGTGCATAGAATTCCAATGTTGTTTTTACTTGAACTTTCTGACAACAACAGACCAATAGGGACTGAACACAGTGTTATGATATTTACCCACAGGGATCGGACCCTTATACTAGGTTTCATACCTAACAGCGTTTGCCACTTTAAACAACACTACAAAGGTAACGTGGAGCACCAACAGTTTACATACCCATATGAGTTTAATATGGATTGTTATTTGTTTATTGTGTACACTGTGAAAATCTGACCCTTACATTTTTTTTTGTCTTTTTGCTACGTTTTTCAATTTCCAAAAAAACCACCCTACAAATCCTCCCTTTCTCCAACCCCGAATCTCTGTGTTTCTTTGTTTTGATTTCTAATTTTGTTATTTTTATTTATCAATTGTATCGATTGTCTTGTGAGTAGTCATGAAAGTAATATTAGCCCTGATTTGAGGAAGGCTTTCAGTAGCCGAAACACGTGTCATCAGTATGGGCATAAATTAAAACTTGAATAACACAACATTACAAGTCTGGCACAATTCTTGCATTCTGAGTATGTGGATAAAATACTATTTGTAAGGTGGTTTAGTAGACTCTTTTTCCACCTAACTCAGATAAGACACGACAGTATGTATGGATTTAAATAAACTGTAAAACAGGAGGACTAAAAAATTAAGTGTCGCCTGACAGACTAGCCTCTTAAAAGGAGTACAAGTGTACATATATCATCTCCCAGCTTAATCTTCACACTGAATCTGTTGGTTGTCTTCATGAACATCAGTCTGGTTTAGAGCTGCCAGAAGCACAGAAACTGCTCTCCTGAACATCCGTGAAGACCTGCTCTCAAACCTTGATTCCAACACCCCCTGTGTCCTCATCTTACTTGATCTCTCTTCTGCCTTTGACACAGTCAACCATGCCATCCTGCTCAACCGTCTCCGTGATAACCTGGGTATCACCGATCAGGCCCTGGCTTGGCTGACTTCTTTCCTCTCTGATCGACCTCCAGGTCCAACTTGGGTCCTTCTCTCCTCTATCTCTATCTCTACCTGTGGTGTTCCCCAGGGATCTAACCTTTCTCCCTGGCTGTTTAACCAATACCTGGCACTTCTTGCCCACTGCATTGCAGCTCTCTGCCTAAACTTTGAGTGCTATGGGGATAACACACAACTCATTTTCAGGCTCCCCTCCGTCACCTCTTCTCCCTCTCTCATCTCTGACTGTCTGTCTGCTATCCAGGAGTGGTGTGCCGCCAATGATCTCTGCCTTAATGCCAGTAAGACCGAGATTCTCCTCATCCGCACACCTGCTCCCTCCTTTCCTGTCACTCTCTGGCCCGCCTCTCTTGGCCCTCTTCCTTCTCCCACCTGTGAGGCTAAAAACCTCAGGGTCATCTTTGACTCCACACTTTCCTTCTCTCCTCAAATCTCTGACGTCTCTAAGAAGTCACACTACCAGCTGCACCTCCTCAGAGGTATTCTTCCTTTCCTCTCCTTCCCCCAGAAGCTCACTGTCTCCAGAGCTCTGGTTCTCTCTAGGCTGGACTACTGCAACAGCCTCTTTCTAAATCTGCCTGCCTCTACTCTCCGCCCTCTGCAACTCATCCAAAACAGGACTGCAAGACTTGTCCTTGGCCTCAAGCCCAGGGATCGTATCTCTCCAGGACTGAAATCTCTGCACTGGCTCCCAGTGGCTGCGAGGATTAAGTTCAAAACCCTCTGCATTGTCCACAAGGCCTTCTGGGGCCTAGGGCCTCAATACCTTCAACTCTCTCTTCCTAAATATCTTCCTTCTCGAGCTCTTCGCTCATCTGCCTCCAACTCCCTCAGGGTCAGTCGCTTCCCCAAGCAACGAGTTGGTGGTAGATCTCTTTCTTCTGCTGGGGCCTCCCTCTGGAACAGCCTCCCTGCCTCTCTGAAACTTGAGGAGAACCATCTCCGGTTCCGGAAGCACCTCAAGACCTTCCTCTTTGCTTCTGCTTTCTCTCCTCCTCTCTCCTGGCTGAAACTGAAACTGCACTGGTTACCTGGCTACCCTCTGATCTCGGGCCCAGATCCCCTCCCTGCCAGTTGCACACCTGGACTGCCCCCCTGGCAACCTTGCACCCGGGGACTGTTTCTGTAACCCTACAGTCCCCTATCAGCACTTGACACCTGATGTCTGCACTTACCCCTGCACTTGCCACCAGCTGGCCGCCCATTTATTTATTGTCTTTATTTATTTTACTGTTATCCTATGTACTGCACTGTCCCCTCCCCTCTACCCCTGCACTTTTCTCTCAATGTCACCTGGCCTAGTAAGATCGTTGTCTCTGTCCTCCCTCTGTTCCCCCTCCCTTGCCTCATCGCGCCTTGAAACACTTTTGTATAGGCGCGTTATAAATGCCATATCATATCATATCATAACCCCAGGGAGGTAGGGGATGCGATTTACCATAGGTGCGTTCAGGCCATGATATCTTGCACCCCCCACAATCAAAAGGTATGGGGGTGTTCCGGGAGGTGCTAGAGGGTGCCTCTACATTGGTTAGGACCAGAGTAAACATAGAACAGGATGACCACTTGTGTCAGTGTGAGTTAACCCCAGCAAAACAGGGTATGTGAATGACCATAGGTGTGTTCCGGCCATATCATGCACCCACACAATGAAAAGGTATGGGGGTGTCCAGGGAGGAGATAGATGGTGTCAATACATTGGTTGGGACCTGAGTAAATATAAAACAGGATGACCACTTGTGTTAGTGTGAATTACCCCAAGCGAAATAGGATAGGTGCAATCAGGCCATGATATCTTGCACCCCCAACAATCAAACGGTATGGGGTGTCCAGGGAGGGGTTAGATGGTGCATTTACATTGGTTGGGACCAGATTAAACATAAAACAGGATGACCACTTGTGTCATTGTGAGTTAACCCCCTGGAGACAGGGGATGCGAATTACCATAGGTGCGTTCAGACCATGATATCTTGCACCCCCAAAGTCAAAAGGTATGGAGGTATCCAGGGAGAGGCTAGATGGTGCCCTTACATCGGTTGGGACCAGAGTAAACATTAAACAGGGTAACCACTTGTGTCATTGTGAGTTAACCCCCGAGAGACAGGGAATGCGATTTACCATAGCTGTGTTCAGGTCATGATATCTTGCACTCCCACAATCAAAAAGCATGGGGGTGTCCAGGGAGGGGTTAGATTTATTTATTAAAATGTTTATAACGTGCCACACACCCATAGGTCTCAGGGCGCACACAGAAGACAAAAAAAGCGGAATCAGCGGGAAAGCAGGTTCAGTTTATGCAAAGGTTAAA
>PGSH02014187.1:0-12847 GCA_002915635.3 Ambystoma mexicanum | reverse complement strand
ACAAGGAAGACTCTGCTGAGGAAAAGTTATTTTAGCTTTCAGCAACATGGCTCCATAGCTTGGTTCCTAAACAAGCTATTGCGATTAGGTTTTGGTGGTGGCAGGGTATACTTCACCTTGGACACTTTTGCATGGCCTCTATTTAAACCACACGCCGACACAAAGACAACGCGCTTGCGTTACTTTCGACCTAGCAACGTGACGCTCACGTGTCCAGCTTCTCACGAGCCTGACGAATTCGGGACCTGCAGAAAAAACAAAGAACACATTGTTAGCCGCAGAATCTTACCTGCAATCTCATCCTTCACTGCTCCGCAGCTCCTGGGCAGCTCCGTTGGAAGAGTTTGCCGCCCGGATCGAAGGACCTGAGAAAGGAGAAAGACATCATTAAAGGAGCTGTAGCAACATTACAACCACTAATGGCTTAGAGACTTACCTGGCTGGTTGCTTTTCGACTGGCATAGCTCGGAACTCCATCCGCGCTGGGAACACACTGGTGACCTACGAAAAGAGAAAGCACAGGTCAGTTGGAGGACAAGACATCGCTTTGTTGCTGCGCAAAGCTCCATCCTTACCGCATCATAGCGCTATTTGTGCACCATCGTTTTACGGCGAGTACCAGCCTACCCAGTTCACAGAGCGCACACTCTGCGCACCTAAGGGAGAAAAAAGACATTTTAGAAGCAGAGAAAAGCATGCAAGAATACAGTGCATCAATCAGAATAAGATCCTACGCTGAAAGACATTTACTAGGACCGCATTCGTGAAGTAACTGGGACCGCACGCGCCCAAAAAGGACATGCGCACCTGCCAGAGAGTAGACGGAGAGCCCACCAATTCCGAAACGCAGGTGAGAAGAGACCCCACGGAGGGGCTGAAATCACAAGGGAGGTGGGGGAAAACTTACCTTGGTCGTCCAGTCCTAATATAGTCTTCATTTCCAGGCGGAGTCCCATCGACACCGAGAACCACAGCAGGGAATCATTGAGAAGGGCACCAACGACCAACTGGCTGGGTGGCGTCACCGTGGATACCAGGTGAGCGTAACACATTCAGGCCATTCACTTCTCTCCAGACACTCACAACAAGTTATGCGTATTGGGACAAGTACTGAGCCATTCAACACTCCAAGCTGCATTCATACCGGTTCCGGGCAGGGCTGTCTCAACCATTGTGTCAAACACCAGATACCAGACAGCCACAACATAGAATGCATATTCGTCACACACTCCATTCACCCAGGTCCCACCCACAGGTGTACCCACAACATACGGTCGTTGAGAAGGCTCCAGCCAGTCTGGTCGGCACTTCCCCACACTACCATATATGGAACTTCCAACCCACAGCCAGTCAGGGGGAAGGGACAGAGGCAGGGCTTCCCGGGACTTCGGGAAGATCAAGGTTACAGGCGATGGAAGGCAAGAGGCCATGGGGGCCATTTTGTCTCCATCAGGAATCTACGGATTCCAATGACAGGGCCTGGGCATCCCAAAATGGAGGACGCTCAGGGCACCAGTCATTTCAGCACGGAGCTGCTACCAGCCCGTACCCTGCTCTGTGGGTCACACACAGGTGCCCAAAAACATACACTAGGGGCACAGGGTTGCACCCCTACCTATGGGTGACATAAGGGTATCCCATGGGTCTGTTCACCAAACCAAAAGAGTGAGAGCTGCACCGCCAGGAGTCCCATATGAACTCCTGCGCGGAAAACACAACAGAACACACGATAAAAAGCAGTAAAGGACAAGGATACGGAGGCCCTGTCCCTCCGATGCATTTCCAGCATCACAGTCGACCGCCCCAGACTGAGGTTAGGGTGCCTAATCTCCTACGGGATAGGCACCCTCATCCAGACGGTCAACATACCTTCTGGAAAGGCCATCTGCATTATCGTGACTCTTCCCTGGTCTGTGCTCTATGGTGAAGTCTAGCCCTTGCAGGCTATGGACCACCTGAGCAGTTTCGGGTTCTCACCCTTCATCTGCATAAGCCACTTAAGGGGCTTATGATCGGTTTGGACCTTGAAGGTAGACCCGGTAAGGTAGGGTCTAAAGCGCCTAAGGCTCCAAACTATACTAAAACATTCCTTTTCAACAGTAGCCCACCTAAGTTCCCTACCCTTAAGTTGTCTACTGATGAATATGATCGGATGTTCTCTTCCTTTGTCATCCAACTGGGACAAGACAGCTCCAATTCCGGTGTCGCAGGCGTCAGTTTGAACCATAAAGGGCTTGCTGTAATCAGGCGCACACAACACGGGTGCCCTACACAGACTTTCTTTCAAGCCATCAAAGGCCGTCTGACAGTCTTCGGTCCAATTAACCTTCCTCGGTTGTTTGGGCAAAGTCAGAGCTGTCAGGGGTGCAGCTATGGTTCCATAGTCTGCCATGAAATTGCGATAATACCCAGTGAGGCCCAAAAAGGCTCTCACCTGGGTTTGAGTAGTGGGAGTCTCCCAGTCATGTACGTCCTGTATTTTACTGGGGAGAGGTTGGATTTGACCCCCTCCTACCACATGACCAAGATACGTGACTTTCCCCTGAGCTATCTGGCACTTGGTGGCCTTGATAGTGAGGTTAGCCCTTTTTAACGCCTGCAACACTTTATCCAGATGCGTCACATGCTCTTCCCAAGTGGAACTGTAGACGGCAATGTCATCTAAGTAAGCCACACAAAAGGCTTCCAGCCCACTAAGCGCATGGTTGACTAATCTCAGGAAAGTGGCAAGGGCGTTCTTCAACCCGAAACGCATGACTCTAAACTGGTAGAGTCTCTCTGGTTTTGAGAACACCATCTTTTCCTTGGCATGGTCCGTCAGAGCTATTTGCCAATAGCCTGAGGTAAGGTCGAAGGTGCTCACAAATTTGGCAGCACCTATCGTGTCCACGAGCTCATCAGCCTGGGGCAATGGGTACGCGTCAGTTTGGTGCGGCATGACTCCTCGGTAGTCACACAGAACCTCCAATCCTTGGTACCTGCCTGGGAACTTGCCTTGGGGACAAGGACCACGGGACTGGACCAGGGACTGGTTGAGGGTTCAATAACACCCAGATCCAATATCTTGGCTACCTCAACCTGGATGTGGTTCTTGACGGTATCCAACATACGGTAGCACCTGCTTTTGACAGGCACACTGTCACCAGTGTCAATCTCATGCCTACACCACGGTGCAAGGCCTGGTGTCAGTGAAAACAGAGAGGCGTACTGCCGGAGCAAAGCCCTGCAGGCCCTCTGCTGCTCTGCTGTCAGATCGGGAGAGAGATGTACTCCCTCCACGGAGCCACCCTGAGGGTTGCTATGTAGCAAATCAGGAAGGGGCTCACTCTCATCCTCTTCTTGCCCTGAAGCTAGCAAGAGACATGAGACTTCGGCTCGCCTGTGGAAAGGCTTGAGCCTGTTGACGTGGAATACCTGAGGGGCGACCCTCGAGGCTCCCATGTCAACCAGATAATTGACTTTGCCCATTTTGGAGATGATCCTGAAGGGTCCAGTCCATTTATCTGCCAAAGCCCGAGGCTTGGTAGGCTCCATCACGAGGACCTCCTGTCCCGGAGTTCAATTCACTTGCGATGCTTTAAGGTCATGCCAGTATTTATTCAATTCCTGGCTGGCCTTAAGATTCGCTGTTGCCTGATCCATCATCTGTGTCATCCTCCATCTGAGGCCTAACACATAGTCCCCCTCTTGCTTGGCGGGACCTGGAGGAGTGGCCTCCCAACCTTCTTGGATCAAGGCAAGGGCCCCCCTCACGGGATGTCCAAAGAGTAACTCAAAGGGGCTGAAACCAACACCCTCTTGAGGTACCTCTCTGTAAGCAAACAGCAGGCATGGCAGGAGAAGATCTCACTTCTTCCTGAGGGGCTCTTCCAAAGCGCCTAACATTCCCTTGAGAGTTTTGTTAAATCTCTCAACTAGACCGTTGGTCTGGGGTGGTAAGAAGTGGAGAACTTGTAAGTTACTCTGCATTCTTTCTACATGGTTTTCATGTAACTCTACATGAAGTTGGATCCTCTATCAGAGACAACCTCCTTAGGGAATCCAACATGGGTGAAAATGCCCAGGAGAGCCCTGGCAACCACCTTGGCCGTAACCGTCCGAAGGGGTATAGCCTCAGGGTACCTGGTGGCATGATCGACCAAGACCAGGATGAACCGATGTCCACCCGATGTGGGAGGGTCAAGGGGACCGACGATGTTGATGCCAACCCTCTCAAACGGTGTGCCAACCCCTGGCAATGGTTGCAGTGGGGCGATGACTCTGCCTCCAGTCTTGCCAGACAACTGACAAGTTGGGCAGGTCCTGCAGTGGGACTCCACTTCTACTCCCATCCGTGGCCAGTAGAAATGGGCAGAGCGCCTCTGCTTAGTCTTCTTGGTCCCAAGATGACCAGTAAAAGGCATCTCATGCACCAACTGCAGCAGGAAGGGCCTGTAAACCTGGGGTACCACCAACCTCTTGAGGGCGCCAGGTTCAGGCTTAGTGGACTCACTAACAAGGAGCTCACCCTCCCAGTAAATCTGAAATTTCCTAGGCACTTCTCCTTGTGCCTGGGACAGGGCCTGTGTCCACAGACCCTCGAGAGAGTGGCACTCTCTCTGTCCCTTACAGAAGTCCGCCCAGGAGGGTCCCCTTCAGCTAACAAGCATTGAAGGTCAGGATGATCCTCCGGGTTACGAGCCTCTCCCACAGGAAAGTCTTCTGGCTCTTCTCCCACAGGAGTTGAGACGGGATTCACCACTGGACCCAGCCCGTCCGGAGCATGGATCCCAATGGGGGCTGTCGAAACAGTGGGAAGAGCACAGGCTCCTCCACTGAGGCGGCCTTCTTACTTTTCCGTTTCCTCCGTGCCTTGGGTTTCCCTGTCGGCGAGGGTGCCGGGCTCGCAGCCGGACCCTGTGTGACCTGCGATCGGGTGACTGCCACAGCAGCCATGGGTAAACCATCCGTGATCATCCCTAACTCGACCAAATCGTTTCCCAACAAAATGTTTGCAGGCACGTTGTCCTGAACCAGGACCGGAAGCTTTGCTGTCTTGTCTCCAATCGTAATGTTGACTAAGGCTACAGGCGATAATTTTTTTTTATTTTTATTTTTTATTTTATTGTATATGGTTTACAAAAGAAACCTTTACAAATACATTAAGTAGCAAACATTCATATATATTAAAAAGGATACTTAAAAACCCAATTATCCCTTTTTAAGAATGAGAACCACATAACAAATCATTTAAATTAAAAAAAATTCAGTGCAAGTTAAAATGCGAAATGAATTTGCAGTTTCCCTTTACATAACATCAATCTTAAAGAAATAGCAGAAAGATTACAACAGTTTCATAATACAGATTATCAAACAGTTTAATCAAAGGACAGGTGCATAAAAATCTAAAAATTTAATAAATCCAGCCAAAGCAAGACCATCTTTAATATTCGAGATGTCAAGACACCGAGACCATATGAGATTTTCTGCCCCCAAAATACCCAGGGTATTGAATCTTCCTAGATAAAGATCCCTTGGACCTGGACCTTTCAAAGCTGTACAATTTAGAAAGAGATGTCGAGTAGATTCAATTACCCCACGAGTATGACAAAACCGACATAGAAGATCTGAATCACTAATCTCCTTCCTTCTATGAAGAACTTCCCTAGTCGGGAGGATATTCCATCTAAGCTTAAGAAGAAGTGAGCGATAATGACGGTTAGGGAATTGAGTCAATATAAAAGACAAGCAACCTCTCTTCTTATGGTCAAATTGTAAATCAATAAGAGAAGGATAGACATGCAGTCTTTCAAACGTGTGACTCCAATCAGCACTAAAAAGGGATTCCTTGACTTTATTGGGATTTGTTAACAGGGTATCCCTATCAGTAGAAAGGTCAGAGATCACGGAAACTAGAAAGATATGGATTACGGTCTGAAGATCCGTTTGCAAAGAGGGTTTTACCCACATCAACATATAGGGTGTCCTGTTTGGGAGAGAGCAAGGCAGAAAAAAGGGTTAAGACTCTCCAGAGAATTCTAACTCGCAGAGAGACCAAGCCCAATTCGTATCTTATAGCCACTATTGGGACACTATTAGGTAATTTCAAAATTTTCCTCCAATAAATACCCTCAAGGGTATCCCAAAAAGTCAAAAGGGCTAGATAGTGCAGTTCCATTCCATAGATTAGTTTTGGGGTCACCTTACCCTTAAAGAAGTCGACAATAGGCTTGAATGAGAACATACCATACTTGTTATCAAGCTTAATTGATTGGGAAATAAGCGTGAGCATTTTATGTCTAAGGGAACGCCTTAATTCAATGGCTGATGGCTGAGCCAGAATAAGGAATCCCAAATAGACAATTTTATGTG
This sequence comes from Ambystoma mexicanum, assembly GCA_002915635.3. Classification (NCBI taxonomy): domain Eukaryota; kingdom Metazoa; phylum Chordata; class Amphibia; order Caudata; family Ambystomatidae; genus Ambystoma; species Ambystoma mexicanum. The sequence continues at coordinate 6,496 of PGSH02014187.1, read as the reverse complement.
CTCTGATTATTTTTTCCCCGCCAATTTTCCAGATTTTTTTGTTCCCCTCTCTCCCCCTTGAGAAGACCATAATACGAGTTTTACACGGGTTGATTTTTAAACCGTTTAAGGTGGCATATTCTTCAAATTTGCAGATGAGCCTCTGAAGGCCGACTTTAGTATGATCAAAAAGAAGATCGTCGGCATAAGCCAACCATGAGAGCCTAAGATCCCCCAATTTAGCATTAACCATGCCTGAATTTCCAAGAAATTCCTCAACATCGGCAAGATAGAGGATAAAAAGGCATGGGGCTAAAGAACAGCCCTGTCTAACCCCGATACGAGTCCTAATCCTTCTGAAAGAGTTCCTTCAAGATCAATCCTAATATGGACCCCTGAATTCTCATACATTGCCATTATTAGGGATAGAAGACCTGGGGGAATCCCCCACTTTGACAGCTTTCCCCACAGTCTTGACCTAATTACCAAGTCAAAAGCATTTGACAGATCAATTGAGGCAACATACAGAGAAGCACCACATTTTCCCCAGGTTGATCTTTGGAGGGCAGATAGAATAAAACCATTGAGATTGGTAGAATGGCCAGCCCTGAACCCTGTTTGTTGCTTTGGAAGAATATGGTTTTCCTTGATCCAGACAGTCAGATGGGAGAGAAGCATAGAGGCAAAGAGTTTACAGTCCGCATCAATAAGAGAGATTGGTCTGTAATTTTTGACCAAAGTTCGTTGGCCTCTCTTAAAGATGGGCACAATATGTGCCGTCTGCCAATTGGTTGGAACATTGCCAGAGACAACAATATCTTGGAATAACAAACATAAAAGTTTTGCCCAAATTTCCGGTTCCGCTTTAAAGGTATTATTTGTTAAACCATTGGGCCCAGGGCCCTTGAATTCTTAGCTCTGGCAATGAGACCAAGTATTATCTCACAGTCAATGTGAGGGACCCAAGGAACAGTTAGATCATTCTGCCCCGTTGTACCAGATTCCAACCCCTCTCCCCCTGTGCCATAGAGTTCAGTGTAGTGCTCGACCCATTGATTGCCATTGATTGATTGCCTTACCCTTACACTTGGGGTCACCCCTTCGGTGGTCCAGAGCCCCATAATCCCAACAAGTGCGAGGAGTGCGGGGTACGGTACTGGAGCCACTGGGACCCTGCTTTGCAGCAGGCGGACCACTACTCTTACTCCCACCCACAACAGACTTATCCCCACTAGGTTTTTGGGTCTTCGGAGAGGAAGGTTTTGGTTTACCTGACTGTGACTGCTTTTGAGACTCCTCAGCTTTCTGAGAGGCCCCCTTTTCTTTGTCCTTGTCCTTCCCACTGGAGTCCTTATGGGACACCCGGTGGGAGACCCACTTGTCAGCCAACCTAGCCAGCTTAAAGGGGTCCAAAATGTTCTGATCAGCAACATACTGACGCAGCTCTGGTGAACAAGCTTCCGAAAAATGCTCAAAAAACAAGAGTTGAGGCAATTCAACAAACGCTTTCACTTTGTAACCATCAATCCACCCCATCATGTTCATGTGCGCAGCACTCGCCCAGTCAACCCAAGACACATTCTCTCGTTTCTTTTTTTTTTTTTTTTAACTTTGTTTATTTTAAATCAAGGCAGAGTGTTAAATACAGACATTATATGCAAAGGTTATCTCAGCAAGTTGACCCCCAGTCTTTAGACCCCCCCTGTGTCTTCTCTCTCCATCCTCCTCCTTGGGTTATCAGTCCCACAGGCTCTGCGAGCGGGCTCCTCCCGCCCAGGCGGTCCGGGTGGAGCCTCAGCGGTTATGAGTCTTCCTCCGGGCTCTCCTGGTTTCGTCAAGATCCAGAGGGCTCTGGCGGGCTTTATAGGTCAGGGCGGGGAAGCGCTGGTCGAATTCCAGGACTGGGGCCAGATGTTCTGAAAGCGTTGTAGCATCCCCGCTCGTGCTGCCGTTACTTCTTACGCTATCAGAATGTCCATACTTTGGTCCACCATTGGGCAATGTGGGGGCCTTCCGGGGATTTCCAGGTTCGGGCCACCACCGTTTTCCCTGCCAGTAGGCAATGAGTCAATAGTTTCGCTCTGGGTCGGAGCGCGGGTAGATCCCGGGAATTGGAGCTCCTAACAGGATCGGTTCTGGTTTCAAGGAATCATTGTTCCGGTAATCAGCGAAATAGACTCTAGACAAGCTTTCCAGAATGGTCGGATTCTTCGGGCAGTCCCACCACATGTGGAAGAAAGAGCCGGGAGGCTGCATCCTCTCCAGCAAGCGTGGTCTATCTGGGGGTTCATATGGTGGAGTCTGAGGGGGCGAATAGTACCACCGCAGCATGATTTTGTATGCGCATTCCCTGTGGTGATGCAGGTGGATGCGGTATGTGTTCGGGTCCATATGTCCACCCAGGTTTGATCCTCTATCGGGTGTCCCAGGTCCGCTTCCCATTGGGCCATACATCGGGTTCTTGTGGTCAGGAAGTCGCTTAAGAGCGTCTGTAGAGGGTGGATACGCTGCCGCGAGTCGGGAAGGCTCCTAGGGTGAGTTCCAGGGCAGTGGGAGGACGCGTCGCTGCTTGCAGGGTTTGGGGGTGTGAGCACCAGTGGCGTAGTTGGATGTAAGTAAATCTGTCACGTTCCCTAAGTTGGAACCTCTCCTTACATTGGGCGAAAGTGAGCGGTTTCTCCCCTGTATACAGCTGGTTTATGGTTTCTAGCCCACCTTTGATCCAATTTTGGAAATTGCGGGGATGCATGCCCGGTGCGAACATTGGGTTGAGAAAGACCGGGGAATGTGGGCCCAGTCCTCTTGGCACTCCCTTTCGTTTCAGCGCCCAGTCCCAAGTGCTAAGGGTGTGTTTGGTCGAAAGCAGGAGCTCTCCCCCATGGGACCTGAGGGGGGGTGGGATGTGTGGCAGAAATCGCAGAGGCAGGGGGGTCCGTGACTGTTCCAGCTCCACCCATCTCGGGCGGTCTGTCGTATTTTGCCAGGCCTGGACCCGGGCCAGTTGGGCTGCCACTCTGTAGGCCTGAAGGTCTGGAGAGGGATTCTTGCTTTCTTACCTCTCCAGATAAAGTTCAGCATTTTCCTCTGGATCCCTCGGAGAATCGGCGTGGGGATTGTGTCATGCCTGCGCCATGGGCGCATCCATTTGCGCTCAATATGGACTATTTGGTTATCATTTATTTACAACAGACTCTTAGATCAATCTATATTTACTTTGGGGACTTATTTTCACATTTGCGAGACTTTGCTGCTCAATTATTATTTCCAACAAACTACGCATACCATAATGCACCTGGCTACAAGCATTGATTCCTGGCTGTTCCTATTGGTTATCAATGGAACTACACCCCCCGAGCCCTAGAGACTGGCCTGCTTCTTCACCAGCCCAGGAACAGAAAGGGAGGTGGCGATTGCCTGCAGGTGTGTTTAGCCAGGTGCAACCATTAGCCTGCCTCTGTGCTGGGCTGGCAGTATAAAGGCTGCTGCCTGCAGTGGCTCAGCCCTCTTGCATCTGAGAGTTCTTCCTCCACCTTTTGCATCTTTCTACGGATCTTGTATGCTGCCTACCTTCACTCCTGCTTGGACCCTGCCTTGTTGCTTGCTCCACCCTGCTGCCTCCAGCCATAGCCTTCCAGGCTCCCTGCCTCACAGCCCTGCCCTGCTGGGCTCTCCACACAGCAGCTGATCACGCTCTGCTGCCTTCCAGTCTCTGCCCTTGCCCTGCCGGGCTCTCCACATTGCAGCGGATCACGCTCTGCTGCCTTCCAGTCTCCGCCCTTGCCCTGCCGGGCTGTCCACATTGCAGCGGATCACGCTCTGCTGCCTTCCAGTCTCCGCCCTTGCCCTGCCGGGCTCTCCACATTGCAGCGGATCACGCTCTGCTGCCTTCCAGCCTTCGCCCTTGCCCTGCCGGGCTCTCCACATTGCAGCGGATCACGCTCTGCTGCCTTCCAGCCTTCGCCATTGCCCTGCCGGGCTCTCCACATTGCAGCCGATCACGCTCTGCTGCCTTCCAGCCTCGCCCTTGCCCTGCGTACCTCTCTACATTGCAGCTGATCCGCTCTGCTGCTTTCCTGCCTCAGCCTTGTCCTCTTGGCTCCCTGCCCTGCAGCCTGCCTCACTCCGGCTGCCTTCAGCCTTGTCCTCTGGGGGCTCCTGCTCTGCAGCCTACCTCTCTCTGGCTACCTACAGCCTAGTCTTTGGGCTTCCTCCTTGGCAGCTTATCACGCTCTGCTGCCTACTACCTACCTTTTCTGCTGGGTGCTCGGCCTAGGCAGCCCTCTACAGTCCTCTGCTACTTCTACGTTCAGCGGCCCTGCCCCTCAGTTTTCCTTCCTTACTGCCGGCCCTTCTGGGATCTTTGCGTGCAGTCTGCTTTACTCTGTTGCCCTAAGCCTTTTCCTTCTGGGCTTTCTACCTTACCAGTCCTCTTCCTCGTGGGGCTTACTCATTTGCTTCCTGCTCCTCTGAGCTCTCAACCTTGTTCCTTACTGTCCTCTGCTATCCTATCCTGTTACCGACTTTCCCTTCAATTCCTTCTGCTAGTTTGCTATCACCTTCCTTTCCTGGATTTGTCTGTAGTAACATCTCTTGTACTGTTTGTTGACCTTTTGTTCAGAGCTTTGTCTGTTGGTTCCATCAGTCAACCTCTGCCTTCCCTTGTCTTGTTTCTACATTACAGACACCATAGCTGCTGTTCCAAGTTATGAGCAAACATGCGTGGGCCTCTGTTATAGCAAAACTGTGCATGAAGGCTAGAGTATTTCAAGGTTTCGTGGATACTCTTTCCTATATCTGCATACACCCCAGAGTGTTATTCATTCTTTACCTTTTCCCTTGCTACTCTTCCTACTCTTGTTCTCTTTCAGTTCTGCTTTGTGTGTACTTGTTCTGTCCACTTTATTTTTGGCACCCAAGCCCTTCTGGGTGTCCTGTGCCACTGTTCATTAAGTGGCCATCCTGACAGATTGCACTGGCAGTGAGTGCATATGTATAAAATCTGTGTGGAGCTGAGAAGGTTCATCTTGCATGCCGTGTGCATGCGCCCAAGCAGCGAAATTCCTGGGGTTTCCCCCATCGCTTCAAGTCGCCTCCAGTTCTTGAGAAGCGGGGAAAATTGGATTTGTACATCTCTTTTGATCAGCCGGAATGTAGACCCCCAAATAGGGGATGGCGCTCCTTTCGATACTATCGGGGCACATCCTAGTCAGCGGTTCTCGCTCTGCTGGGTGAGGCCAATGCCCAAGGCGGAAGATTTATCGAAGTTTATGGTGAGGCCGAGACTTCGCCATAGCTGGTGATTTCGGCGAATCGCTTGTTCAAGCGATGAGGGGCCTCGGAGTTCTTAGTAAATGTCATCCGGATATAGGGCAAGTTTATGATGTGAAGGGCGCTTGTTTTGCCCTTGATTTGGTCATTCCGCCTAATTTTTTGTGCGAAGGGCTCCATGGTGAGTGCAAAGAGTAAGGGCGACAGCGGACAGCCCTGCCGAGTCCGCATGACAAGGGGATTGGGGGGAGTAGTGGCCGTTTGTTCCTCAGGCTTGTTGTAGGGGTCAATCATAGTTTGGCAGCACCATTCGTTTTGGGACGCCGGTCCGAAGCCGAAGGCCCCTAAAGTTGTTGTCCATAAACGTCCAATCCACCTATCAAACGCGCTTTAGCTGCATCGAGGGCCACCAGGGATTAGTTTTTGGGAGTTCCGGGAGGCGAGGTCCACCAGGTTCAGGGTTCTCGCGGATATTATCGCCTGCGGTCCGGTGCCGGATAAACCCAGCCTGGTCTGGATGAATGATCTTCGGCAGGATGCGATTCAGCGGGTCGTCCCAGAACTTTCGAATAAATTTTTCGCATCTATGTTCCCAGAGTGCGATGGGTCTATAAGATGTTTATGCTTCTTGGGTTTTTCCAGGTTTGGGCAGAAGGATGGTGGTCTGATTTCCTTGCATCGATGGGGTCACGCCCCAGTTTTCCTGAAGGAGTTGAATAGGGTGGTGAGATTGGGGGGTCAGTTGCATCCTGAATAGTTTGTACGAACCTGGTTTGAGAAGCCATCCGGGCCGGGGCGCCGTGTTTTGAGAGATTTGATGGCATCCTCAATTTCCTCCCCTGTATGTGGCTCCTCCAGTTCATCTCTCATTGCGTCGGAGAGCCGGGGCACCTCTGCCTGTCAAAGGTATTCCTTCTGTTGTTGCTGGGTTTTCGGGTGGGTTGCCTTCATGATTTGGGCCAAGTGCTCAATCGCAAGGCGTTGCTTCTCGGGTTCTGAGTATAGTATTACTGCCGTTGGTGTCTCGCAGGCCCGTGATCGCGATGCTGCGTCTCTGCTTTGGCTAGTTTGGGCCACCAGGAACCTGTTCGCTTGTTTGCCCTTCGCATAATACACTGTTTGGCCCTTCGCCATTAGTTGGGCGGTTTGTTCCGCGTAATGGGCTTCCAGTCTTTTCGCGTGCCGTGCGAATGGCCGTTGTGTTTCTGGGGACCAGCTTTTTCTCCTTTGTGGAGTGCCTCGGGCCTCT
>PGSH02014186.1:0-27644 GCA_002915635.3 Ambystoma mexicanum | reverse complement strand
CCACCTTAAAGGGAAAAGGGAATACTATTTAAATGTACAGTCGTCACGCTCTGATCCTCTACGTGTCCGCGGACATGGCGGTAGTCTGCAGGCAGCGCGTATTACCAACGGGGATTCTGGGTTGGAGACGCATGCAAATGAGAATGAGCGAAGCTAGGGATTGGTCAGTAAAGTTCAGTGGGTGTGTTCTGAACGGAGAGATTTAGTGAGAACGTCTTTTTCCTGACAGGAGACCAGACAGCTATGGCTCTGTGTGCTCGAAAACAGATTATCTGGATTTTGGGAGACTCATGGATACATTGGTTGAAGGTGCATGCAGAAAGTTGCAGTATATCTGCAGATCTTGGATTTTCTCATGTGGAAGTGCACTGGCATGGAGTGCGTGGAATGAAGTGGCTGGACTTGGTACCTCTCTGTGCTACTTTACAGACAGAGCGTCATCCTGATATAATTATCATTCATTGTGGAGGAAACAGTTTAGGACATGTCTCTGGAATTTCTTTGCAATTTGCAATGAAGGAAGGACTTGCGAAGGTCATGGACATGTTTCCAAATTGCCAAGTAGTTTTTTCCTGTATTGCACAAAGACAAATGTGGCTGCGTTCTTCTGCATTTGGTCCACAAATGGAGAAGGTGAGGCGCAATGTCAATAAGGCTGTTTGTGCCTTTCTAAGAGATGTTGGCATGTCCTCATTCCACAATGAAAACATTTTGTTTCGCAGCACTTTCATTTTTCGCAGAGATGGAGTCCATCTCACATATGCTGGCAATCAGATTTTTCTTCGAAATGTACAAAATGCATTGCAACCTTTTTTGGATTCATAGTCACCTATTTGGCAATCCGTTTTTTCGAATCCACAGTTTTTGAAACACACAAAACACCACCAAAAGGCTCTTTTCAGAGCCACCACTTACTCCCAGCGAAAAGTGCATTGGTTTTGCTCCGCTTGCACCCTCCATTTTTGTGCGTCCTACGACTGTCTGCAGACTTTTTGAAAAATGCGCGGGGGCCTACACCGTCACTTGATAGTTCCATTGTTAAACTGAGAAAGGCGGCTCTGAAAAGAGCCTTTTTGTAATTTTTGTTGTTTTCAAGTTTATTGCTTTTCAGCACACGACACACTAGGAGAGGAGGGCAAAGGAGGGTAAGGAAGGGACACCAACCACGGGATAAGAAAGGGCAGGTGGAGAGAGAAAGATGTAGGGTGGGCCTTACTTAGGTAGGGAGCAGTTCTTCTGGTGCTCCGTGACCGTAGTCTCAAAAGCACTTCGAAGACTCTCCCCCTGCAGAGTACTGCGTCGCAGTACATACACAATATTGTGACCCTCGCAAGGTAAGGGTCAACAGCATCGCAAATGGCCTGTGAGGCAGCTGGAGGGATGCGCTCTCCCACAGGAGTGTCTCTTGTGGTGAGAGGATCGGACACAGAGGATGCTGTGGAGGAACTCAACCTACTACGTTCTTCACAAGGTACCACCTTGCGAATGTCCGCACTGTGGAACGAAGTTAGGTGTCGCTTCATGGTTGTCGTACCAAAGCTGTACGCACCAGGTCTCCCGCGACTCAGCACCAACTTGCACTGGTTACACCTGACCTGGTTCGCACATGCTTTTGGTACGTTTCCACAAACGGTAAACAACCGCCACACCCACGACTCCCGCCGAGTGCTTGTAGTGAGGAGTTCCTCCACCTCATTCTCTTCTTCCTCTTCTTCCTCGCTCTCTACATCCTCACCCGTATATCCCTCTGCAGGCCTTTGGGGAGGTGGTGGTGGTGGAGGGTTTGGGGGTGGTGCTGAGGCTAATGAAGCAACAGTAGCCATGGATGCCATTAGGATTGGTCGGCTAATTTCGCTACAGCAGTAAAGGCAGCGCAACTCAATCTACTATAGCCAGAAGTACAATGAAGATGAGCTCGGGGTGTGGCCTTTTATAGGGGTGGAGGGGTGCGCCTCATGACCATATCGATCACTCAAAAGCGTTGCAAAAATTCTAAAGAATACGTTGAAAGGTAAGGCCATTGTATGGGACATGTGAAATGGTGATTTTATACTGTAAAATAATTTCCCATGTCTGTATAAGTTCTTTTGAAATGTTGCGGAAGCACACAAACTGCGCAAATTAGTCCACAACTCAGCGTGGGTGCGGTCACATGATGACGTCGTGAACACATCCGCGAAGGAAATGGGTGCCCGCTGGACACCAAATGCAGAGTAACGGACGTGCGCATGCGCGCGGTGTTCTACGGACAGTGTTCGGGTCCTGAAACTAATTAAAAGTGCGACACAAGTGAGACGGACAGTTACGGACAGGCGCAATGTTCGCAGTACTTATGGGTGTGGTGCGCATGTGCGTACATGATCTGCTGACTGTACGGCCAGGTACAGTGTCCTTAGGACACCTCCATTTTGTTTGACTACGGACATGCCGGCCACCGCGCCTGTTCTACGGACAGTTCCATCTTGGCTGCGGACGGTACGGACAGGTATAGTGTCCTTAGGACACTCCCATTTTGTTCATTTACAGACATCCCGGACACCTGGTGTGTTCTAAGAACATGTTTTATCTTGGTTGTGACCAGTACGGAGAGGTATAATGTCCTTAGGACGCCCCCATTCTGTTCATTTACGACAAACTTGACAAGCTGGTGCGTTCTAAGATCAGTTCCATCTTGGTTGCGAATGGTACGGGTAGGTGTATTGCCCTTAGAACATCCATATTATATTGATTACGGCCAGCCCGAACAGGCGCGCTGTCCGCGGACATTTTAACTCTTTTTTAAAAAAAATGTTGATCAAAACATTCCACTACAACTAACATAAAAAATATGTTCAATACACACACATACATCAATCAAGAGAAATACAGGGGGAAGCAGATACTGAAACGAATATAGGGGAATTAGGGTTTAACAAGGCTGGTTGTGAGGGGATGAAGGGATGGATGTTTCGTCAAAACGTTTATGTTCTTCTTGAGGGTTTGGGGATGGTTCACTAGGAAATGGAGAAGGGGGACAGGTACAGGTGGGGCAGTGATATCTTATTTTTCCTCTCACGTATTCCTCCACAAATTGCCTTAAACTGTTAAAATTCTCATTTAGTATGTCCATTTTCTCTTCTATCCGTTTCAGGCTGTCTTCCTCTGTGTCCTTTGTTGGCCTTTCTTCTTTTTTACCTGGTCTGTTAAAAATAAATATATATATGTTAAATGCCCATAAAATACTGACCATTAATTTGCTTATGCAGAGTAGTGTGTACCATTATTATCGCTATCTTCCGACATTTCCCCATGGAAAATTCTCCTCCAGCCACTCCAAAGTACTGCACATTTCTGTGTTAAAACAACAGAAATACATTATTTTTTCTGCACCTCATACAAAAAAGTACACACACATATAAGAAAAATGAAGTTCACTTACTATTTTCTTGTAATTTGTCTTCGTTGTGCTGTGTGCGTCTACTGTCGCTCCTGGCTGCACAGTTTCTGTGAGGTAATTACGTTGGAGGCATATCTTTTTTTTTTATGGTATAATCCATTTCATTCTACATGGTAATTAAATGCATGGGTAATGTTTGAGACGTGTAGGTTCAATTGGTTACTTATTAGTACTTATAATGTGTTTATGTGTTCTTTTTTAAACTTGTGCATTTCTCATATGGCACAATAGTACAATTTCAGATACCCCCTGACTGTTTGGGTAGTGTTGATCTCGTCCGCGCCCGTCCGCAGACAGGCGCTCAGTCCGTGCCTTTCAAATATCATTAGCGAGGGGGTTCTGTATGTTCTATGTTACATGTATATAAAGTAAGGGAATTATAGTACATATCTCCCAAATTCACATGATGAAAGTGTATATTCAGTAAAAAAAACTTTGTTAACGGGATGTTATGATTAAGTTGCCCTACTAAAAAACTATGAAATTCAGTAAAAAAAAACTTTGTTAAAGGGACGTTATGGTTAAGTTGCCCTACTAAAAACCCGTAAAATTCACTAAAAAAAACTTTGTTAAAGGGACGTTATGGTTAAGTTGCACTACTAAAAACCTGTGAAATTCACTAAAAAAACTTTATAAACGTGACATTATGGTTCAAAGTAAAACCAAAAACCCCTGAAATTCGCCAGTTATGGTAGGCTAAGCAACCATAACTGCCCGCACCACTGTGCACTGCTAACACTAACACCCAGGACATCAAAGATGACATCACAAATGTCATTGATGACATCACTGATGACATCACATGTGCATTTACTTTTCAGACAAGGGGTTGTGAATGTAATTTTGGCAAAAAGGTATCAGGGATTATCGGGACATGTGTAATAAACTACATACTTCATCACGCAATGTAGTGTTCTAAAGAAAATTCCATTGCAGTGTTCTTTCTAGTACAGGAACCTACTCCTACAGAAATGTAGGTATTTGCTGCAGCAGACACCACAGAGGTGCTATATTTGTACTTTCCAAAGTTGTATAATAAAATGGTGAATGCTTCAGTATCACACTTTTCTGGTCTGTGAAACATGTAGTAAGTTGCTAATAATGCATCACTTACTACATATTTTTAGTAATACACACAAAACATAAACAGACTACAATGCATACAAAGATGGGGCGTCTATATGGAGAGTAAAGTAAGCAAACAAGAGGCAGCATCATTAGCAACTGTGTATAATCTACACAATTGCATTCATGCACAAAAATGATTGCTGTGTTTCAGGCCTGCTTCTTCCCCTATATATGTACATCATAAGATGCGATTAAATTCTAAGGAAAGTAGTGTAAGAACATGTGAGAATAGCAATATCTATAAATGTAATACCTTTTGAAAGTTAAGTTTCTGACTGTCAGTAAATAAACCACCTGGCCTAGATATGGCAGTGAACAAAAACAAAGGGCTACACATGTGATGTCATCAGTGATGTCATCAATGACATTTGTGATGTCATCTTTGATGTCCTGGGTGTTAGTGTTAGCAGTGCACAGTGGTGCGGGCAGTTATGGTTGCCTAGGCTACCATAACTGGTGAATTTCAGGGGTTTTTCGGTTTTACTGTGAACCATAATGTCACTTTTATAAAGTTGTTTTAGTGAATTTCACAGGTTTTTAGTAGGGCAACTTAACCATAAGTTGTTTTAGTGAATATATATATTGCCAGATATCTTCTTTAGAAACATTGAATATAGAGACAGATTGGCCCATGAAAAGCAAATTGAAAGTAAAATCACGTTTCAATCCACTATTTCAACCTGGTGGTAAAATAGAAGCTTTTCAAGATTTGGTGATTCACGATCTTCAAAAAGCACGATTCAAAACAACTAAAGTCAAACCTAATTTTTCCGCCAAAGAAAGACAAACCTTGAAAGAAATACAAGAAATCAGCAGTATCGTCATCAAAGCCTCTGATAAAGGTACTAATATTGTTATACAAAACAGAGTGGACTATATCAGAGAAGCTCAAAGACAATTATTGGATACCAGTTGCTATGAAAAACTTGAAGGAAATCCGACAGAAAGAATAAAACTTAAGTTGGAGTGTCTTCTAAAGAAATGGTCCGATTTTGGCCCTTCTGCGATTAAGGACAGAAAATTCCATTGCAGTGTTCTTTCTAGTACAGGAACCTACTCCTACAGAAATGTAGGTATTTGCTGCAGCATACACCACAGAGGTGCTATATTTGTACTTTCCAAAGTTGTATAATAAAATGGTGAATGCTTCTGTATCACACTTTTCTGGTCTGTGAAACATGTAGTAAGTTGCTAATAATGCATCACTTACTACATATTTCTAGTAATACACACAAAACATAAACAGACTACAATGCATACAAAGATGGGGCGTCTATATGGAGAGTAAAGTAAGCAAACAAGAGGCAGCATCATTAGCAACTGTGTATAATCTACATAATTGCATTCATGCACAAAAATGATTGCTGTGTTTCAGGCCTGCTTCTTCCCCTATATATGTACATCATAAGATGCGATTAAATTCTAAGGAAAGTAGTGTAAGAACATGTGAGAATAGCAATATCTATAAATGTAATACCTTTTGAAAGTTAAGTTTCTGACTGTCAGTAAATAAACCCACCTGGCCTAGATGTGGCAGTGAACAAAAACAAAGGGGCTACACATGTGATGTCATCAGTGATGTCATCAATGACATTTGTGATGTCATCTTTGATGTCCTGGGTGTTAGTGTTAGCAGTGCACAGTGGTGCGGGCAGTTATGGTTGCTTAGGCTACCATAACTGGTGAATTCCAGGGGTTTTTCGGTTTTACTGTGAACCATAATGTCACTTTTATAAAGTTGTTTTTAGTGAATTTCACAGGTTTTTAGTAGGGCAACTTAACCATAAGTTGTTTTAGTGAATATATATATTGCCAGATATCTCTTTAGAAACATTGAATATAGAGACAGATTGGCCCATGAAAAGCAAATTGAAAGCAAAATCACGTTTCAATCCACTATTTCAATCTGGTGGTAAAATAGAAGCTTTTCAAGATTTGGTGATTCACGATCTTCAAAAAGTACGATTCAAAACAACTAAAACTAAACCTAATTTTTCCGCCAAAGAAAGACAAACCTTGAAAGAAATGCAAGAAATCAGCAGTATCGTCATCAAAGCCTCTGATAAAGGTACTAATATTGTTATACAAAACAGAGTGGACTATATCAGAGAAGCTCAAAGACAATTATTGGATACTAGTTGCTATGAAAAACTTGAAGGAAATCCGACAGAAAGAATAAAACTTAAGTTGGAGTGTCTTCTAAAGAAATGGTCCGATTTGGCCCTTCTGGATGAAGACGATTGCAGATTCCTGTATAATATATTCCCTAGTATTCCTACCATCTACTTTCTCCCTAAGATCCATAAACATCCCACCAATCCTCCAGGCCATCCCATTGTTACCCTGAATGGAGCTTCATTAGAAAACATCTCCAAATATGTGGATCAGACTCTTCTTCCTCTCGTATTTACTTTACCTTCATTTCTACGAGACACGAAAGACTTCCTCAGTAAAATCGAAGGAATAGCATGGCAAGAAAATTACATGTTTGCCACATTAGACGTTGTTTCATTATACACCTCTATACAGCATGAGAACGGCAAAATGGCTTGTAAATATTTTTTGAACACAAGATCTCTCAACTATCTTTCACATGGTGAAATGATAAGATGTGTCTCACTAACAACGTCTTTTTGTTTAACAATGAATTTTACAACCAAATTAGAGGAACTGCTATGGGTACGGGTTTTGCACCATCCTATGTAAATTTGACCATGGGATGGTGGGAGAAATGTATAGTATGGACTGAACGTAACATCAAATACACGAATCAAGTGGTCCTGTGGCTTAGGTTTATTGATGACCTCTTCATCCTTTGGAATGGAGATGAGAGTGATTGGCTGGATTTCGTTAAAATATTGAATACGAACAACATCAATTTGAAATTTACTGAAATCCATAGCCGAGACCAGTTGGTCTTTTTGGATGTGCTAGTGAAAACGAATCAGAAGGAAGTCATAACTGAATTGCATCGGAAACCGACAAGTTCCAATATGCCTCGTTTTGCAACAAGCAACCATCCGGTGTCTCTAAAATGGAGTATTCCCTATGGCGAATTTGTCAGAATATGACGTAATTGCAGCACAATGGAAAAATTCGATCAGGAGTGTCGATTCACTGCTGCAAATTTCGCCAAACAGCGGTATCCAAAATCAGTTTTGGAGAGAGCCTATTTGAAAGCTCGTAATCTTAACAGAAATACCTTGCTCTCTTCCAATCGTACTCCTGAGAAAGACAAACAGGACGATGAAACGAGGCTAATTTTGACATTTGGAACCCATGCCAATATGATTCGTCAAATTTTTCATTGACATTGCCATATTTTGCAATCTGATGAAGTACTTTCCACCATCCTCAAAGATCGTATTAATATCACTTTCAGAAAATCTCCATCAATCAAAGACTCACTAGTCAGCAGTTTCCTGCCTCCCGTGGAAAAAATATCGAACAGTTCATGGCTAAATGCAAATCCTACTGGATTTTACAAATGCACTTAATGCAAAGCCTGCAAGTATGCCGTGAACAGAACAAACTATAAGCATCCAGTTACGAGACAACTAATTGAATTGCAAAATTACATCACATGCAATACGGAATTTGTGGTCTATGGACTCTTATGCCCATGTAACCTTTGGTACATCGGAAGTACTATCGGCAAACTTAAGCTGAGAATTTTATAACACATGCGGGCCATAAAAAACTCAGACCCCTCCTATCCAATGGCTGTCCATTTTAAAGATGTTCATCAGGGCAAACTGGACTGTTTAAGTTTGCTTGGCCTACATCATATTAAGGCCAACCCACGTGGAGGCAATAGAGAACTTGATCTGCGGAAAAAAGAAACTAAATATATTTTAGACTTTGAATCTAAAAAACCCAAAGGACACAATTTAGATGAAGAGTTATATACTTATTTGGGAACCTAGAGCCACAGGACCGATGCCTACACAATGTTATCCTCTAGTCTGTGATTGAATGACTCTTTTCAATAATGCATTGTTGAGGTCTCATTATTTGGCAGCTATATATATCTTACAGTCTTAAGGGTATTCACACCATGACTCATATAGCTTGCTTTATGGTGTATTAACAAGTGCAAAGTTCTCCATATGAAGTCTGTTCGTCAACAAAAATATTTTTTAAATTTGTATTGTGTTATATTGTAAATTTTATTCACCTAGGTGGTTTTTATTGCCAGTCTTTAATCTATGGTTGTCCAGTCAAAAGGTTGAATCGAGAGGTTAACTTTTAAACATAGTTATTTCCCCTATATTGCATATTTGTTCTAAATCCTATTGTACAATAATGGTGTACATATTTTTATTGGCTTTATTGCTTTTGTACTGAGTGGTTTCTTTTAAATATCTATGTCTGCAGACTTGATAGCAGAAATTGGTTTTAACCAAATTAGGCACTTTATGCATTGGCACTTTATTCTTATTGCTTTAATAGCAATAGATGCACTTTAGCACATGACACTTTTGAGCACTTAGCACTTTATTATTCTGCTTATATTCAACCAGCTGCACACATTCATATCAAATCATAGCCTGTCAATTTAATTTTCAGGCATGTGTACTGTACAAGTAAAAGCAAATTCAAAATTAAGAATTTTAGGATTATATTTTTTTTATTAGGAATTAATAATCTCTTGATCAATGTGTATTTTTAAGGGGACATTGGTTGCAATTCTGGCAGATTTACAAAAGAGTTGACCCACTTGGGTTATACTTGCCAGAAATATACACCCTGCCAACATGGTTTAGGCTATAATACATCCACTATATAAGGCAAATTTGCCACTTATAAAATGGCCGCCGTGTTTTACTCTCCATTCACTGAAGCTATATATATAGCCAGTACTAGAAAGTGACAAAGGACAAATGGCACAAAGAACCATAGAGACTGGTTGATTGTTTGTAAACCTATATTAACACAGATGGTTGTGGGTTTCACTTGTACGTGAACAAGCTGCGAGTCGGCAGCGAAACGCGTTGTACCGTGCGCTTTTAAATCTGGCAGATGCCCAATAAAACTGGATAATGAATTCAACTCTACACTGCATTGGTTTTGATTTGAGGAAGTGATTGTCACTAGCGTTCTTTGTATTGCCGCGAGTGCCATCCCTCCCTGGGAGAATTGGAAATTCTTTTTCCCTGTTTGCAAATATATATATATATATATATATATATATATATATATATATATATATATATAATATATATATACGGAAGGAAATAGTGACTTAAAGGTGAATAAAAGTAGCAAAGAGTATACTGGGGAGGACACCCGATAAGCGAGAGGGTACTATGCGAAGGACACCCGAGAAGAGAGCGGATTCGCCTAATTCCTACACTTTAATATAGCAGCTAGAAGAAGCTTGCATCTAGAGGAACAAATAGGTCACCACAGCGTTTAAAGACGCCTTGTGAAAGGGATGGGTTTAAACTCCATGTCGGGGTAAAATATCAGAGGCAGAGGTGTATGTAACCAGTTTGAAGTTCGTCTAGTCTGTTAACGTCTGTTTTATGTGTTATTTGTTGTGACATCATAGGACGGAAAGTTTTCCTCTGAGGAACTAGCTGAAAAGCTGCACGATTGGATATTTGACATGTTGTAAAAGGTAACCTGGTGTTTATTGAGTAAAATAGAAGATATCACATTTTGTGGGTAAAAACGGGATTGGAGCTTGTGACGAGTGGTGCTCGCTCATATTGTTGGAATTGTCTAAATAACAAAAGACACAACAAGTGTTGTATAAAGAGAAAGTGAACAGATTTAAGCATGGAAGACATGACTCCATTAGTACACCTGTGCAAACAGTTGCCGAAACATGCACCTAAACTGAAAAAGTACAGTGCAGAATGGGTTAAAGAAACCGCCCATAAAATGTTTATGCCTGGGCCCCAGGGTGGATCCTTATCTAAACCAGTCTTGAACCACATGACGACATATTTGCATGCCACATACAAGGGCAAACAATTAGGCAAATGCTTAGCTAGTCTAGAGTTGTGGGAAATATCAACAGGACATGGAAGAGGAACCGCCCAAGCTGATTATCAGTGAGACTCCAGCACCCAGGAGGGCTTGGGCGGAAGGTCCAGCTGACCCAACCTGATTATTAGTTTCCTTATTGATTAGACCCCCCTACTTTGAGTTATTTTTTATTTTAATTTTTGTATAATGTGCTACAGTCAAAAAATAGAAGCATCCACCAATCACATATTATCTACATACATTGCTACACATACAATCATTGGCAATTTAAAAGAGCAACACGAGTCAACATGCCCAGAACTTCCATGGGTAAAAGCGATTTGTGTCCCCGAAGATAATGTTCCTGAAGCTCTTCCATGTTCAAGACCACACCGTCACTCAGCCTCAGTGGGTAAATAACGAAAGACACAACAGGTGATGAATGGCTGTAACATCAATTGGAGGAAAGCTGGGGGTACAGGCTTACCCCTGCACCTGGCCTCATGATTCTGCGTGCTGCTAAGCGAAGTGGAAAAGTACGGGTGGGGTTGGTGACCACCCTATCACAATGGACCAAGTAATCTAGGATCCTATAGTTAGTAGAACCAATGAGACGTTGTACTTTTAGTGACGTCCACAGTAGCTAGTTTGAAGGTAGGGCTTAGATGCCCCACCTGACAGTGTTTACCCAATCCCTCACTCTGTTACCATATACAGATATAGTACCTATAGTAAAGTTACCTTTCCGAAACCAATAGAATCGCATGTCAAATTTTTAAGCATTACACGTCAATGATGACAAGTTTTTAGTATAAATGTTATAATTTTTATGAAGTTTGTTGGAGTTGTGAAGCAAGAGAGAAGATCACGCATCCGCTGATGTTCATGAGACTACCCGTTTTTTGTACTTGTAGTTAAACGGACTCCCTTTGCCAAATCGTTGAGTTGTCATTATTGATTTGGTGTTGGAGTAATTAATCTGCACCCCCATCCATCTCACGGGTGCTGCTATCTCATCCTAAAGTGCTTCTTGGCAAACCCCGACTTGATGGGCCGGTTGGGGTCTCAGAGCACATTTGGTAGCAGAAATCGGATGGGTATCCATAATGGAATAACTAAGACACCCATTGACCGTCGACATAAAGTAACTCTAGGTTTTCGGTAATATCACAAGTCCTTTGCCATCTGGCTGATTAGACCGTGAAGCTCCCCGTAGACCGTGGTAGAGTAAAAATAAAATCTGCTGAACGAGGTCTGAAGGGACCTGTTTCCCCACGTAACCCTTTCCCACTCCTACGGGCAGCTAAGCGGGCGAACGCCCGGAGAAGGCGGTGACGAAGGCGGTGATCCTGAGGATCCAGAGAGGAAACATGCGAACGGTGAGTGAAAAAGACTAACAGGCCGATTCATGGAATAATTAGCGCGGCGCAAGTGGGCAAAAACGTGCGAATCGCAGTGGAATAGCGAAAATCGCAGTGCAAGTGTGAAAATCGCACGAAAAGCAGCGCACGTCGATTCATGGAAGTCCGTGCGCGAGAAAACCAGCGGATGTGCGATAAAAAGTGCGCCGCGCACGTTGGCGCACAGGCCATCTAACAGCGTGCGCCAGGTCACAGCGAAAATCGCACAGGCCACAGCGAAATTCGCACATAGCGCGGCGCACGCAACAAAAGTAGGCGGAACACGGGCGTAACACTCGGAATAGGGAACAACTTGCAAAAACGTGGGCGTAACGGGGGAAGTACAGGGCACAAGTGCGCGGAACGCCCACACGCTCGCCTACAACACGTATTCATGGAATAGAATAGGGCAAAAAAGCGCACGCTCAAACCAGCGCACAGGCACAAACACGACCGCCACAAGAAAGCAGGCGGTAGCGTCTCTGCGGCTGTAAGAAATGTGCGCCAAAAGGTGCGCCAACAAATAGCACCCATATACTGCCATGATGAATGTCCTATACTGTGGCCCTCCAGGACAAATGACGTGCAAAGGGGTACCCACAAACACGGACACGCTGACAAAAAATATGTGTGCGTGTATACCGGGGTGCGCAGGAAGTCTCACACGCGATTTGGCCGGGTACGTGGATTTCAGGGGTGCGCGGGAAGTTCCACACGCGATTACAGCAGGGTACGTGTATTTCAGGGGTGCGCGGGAATTTCCACACGCGAATAGCCTGGGCGCGTGTATTTCAGGGGTGCGCGGGAAGTCCCACACGCGATAACAGCAGGGTACGTGTATTTCAGGGGTGCGCGGGAAGTTCCACACGCGAATAGCCTGGGCGCGTGTATTTCAGGGGTGCGCGGGAAGTTCCACACGCGAATAGCCTGGGCGCGTGTATTTCAGGGGTGCGCGGGAAGTTCCACATGCGATTACAGCAGGGTACGTGTATTTCAGGGGTGCGCGGGAATTTCCACACGCGAATAGCCTGGGCGCGTGTATTTCAGGGGTGCGCGGGAAGTCCCACACGCGATTACAGCAGGGTACGTGTATTTCAGGGGTGCGCGGGAATTTCCACACGCGAATAGCCTGGGCGCGTGTATTTCAGGGGTGCGCGGGAAGTCCCACACGCGATTACAGCAGGGTACGTGTATTTCAGGGGTGCGCGGGAATTTCCACACGCGAATAGCCTGGGCGCGTGTATTTCAGGGGTGCGCGGGAATTATCACATGCGATTTGGCTTGGTACGTGTATTACAGGGGTGCGTGGGAAGTCACACACGCGATTAGGCTGGGTGGGTCCTCACAGGTGTTCCCTGTACACCCTCGACGGCCCCTGCAGGCAGCCCACAAAACAGGGGACTACCCTGCACACCTGCTCATGTCTCCCACCACCCCAACCCCCCCAGTCACCAGGGGCAGCCTCCACCAGGCCCCCACCATGTCTCCCACCACCCCCCTGCCACCAGGGGCACCCTCCACCAGGCCCCCACTCATGTCTCCCACCACCCCCACCCCCCAGCAGTGCAGGGCACCCTCCACCAGGCCCCCACTCATGTCTCCCACCACCCCCACCCCCCAGTCACCAGGGGCAGCCTCCACAAGGCCCCCACTCATGTCTCCCACCACCCCCAACCCCAGCAGTGCAGGGGCACCCTCCACCAGGCCCCCACTCATGTCTCCCACCACCCCCTGCCACCAAGGGCACCCTCCACCAGGCCCCCACTCATGTCTCCCACCACCCCCACCCCCCAGCAGTGCAGGGCACCCTCCACCAGGCCCCCACTCATGTCTCCCACCACCCCCATCCCCCAGCATCCAGGGGCACCCTCCACCAGGCCCCCACCCATGTCCCCTATCACCCCACCCCCCAGCAGTGCAGGGGCACCCTCCACCAGGCCCCCACTCATGTCTCCCACCACCCCACCCCCCAGCCACCAGGGGCACCCTCCACCAGGCCCCCACTCATGTCTCCCACCACCTCCACCCCCCAGTCACCAGGGGCACCCTCCACCAGGCCCCCACTCATGTCTCCCACCACCCCCACCCCCCAGCCACCAGGGGCACCTCCACCAGGCCCCCACTCATGTCTCCCACCACCCACCCCCCCAGTCACCAGGGCACCCTCCACCAGGCCCCCACTCATGTCTCCACCACCCCCACCCCCCAGTCACCAGGGCACCTCCACCAGGCCCCCACTCATGTCTCCCACCACCCCACCCCCGAGTCACCAGGGGCACCCTCCACCAGGCCCCCACTCATGTCTCCCACCACCCCCACCCCCCCGCACCAGGGGCACCCTCCACCAGCCCCCACTCATGTCTCCCACCACCCCCACCCCCCCGCCACCAGGGGCACCCTCCACCAGGCCCCACTCATGTCTCCCACCACCCCCACCCCCCAGTCACCAGGGCACCCTCCACCAGCGCCCATTCATGTCTCCCACCACCCCCACCCCCCCAGTCACCAGGGCACCCTCCACCAGGCCCCCACTCACAGGGGCACCCTCACCAGCCCCCACTCATGTCTCCCACCACCTCCACCCCCCCGCCACCAGGGGCACCCTCCACCAGGCCCCCACTCATGTCTCCCACCACCCCCACCCCCCAGTCACCAGGGGCACCCTCCACCAGGCCCCCACTCATGTCTCCCACAACCCCCACCCCCCCAGTCACCAGGGGCAGCCTCCACCAGGCCCCCACTCATGTCTCCCACCACCCCACCCCCCAGTCACCAGGGCACCCTCCACCAGGCCCCCACCCATGTCTCCCACCACCCCAACCCCCAGCAGTGCAGGGGCACCTCCACCAGGCCCCACTCATGTCTCCCACCACCCCCACACCCCCAGTCACCAGGGCACCCTCCACCAGGCCCCCACTCATGTCTCCCACCACCCCCACCCCCCAGCATCCAGGGGCACCCTCCACCAGGCCCCACCCATGTCTCCCACCACCCCACCCCCCAGCATCCAGGGCACCCTCCACCAGGCCCCCACCCATGTCTCCCACACCCCCACCCCCAGCATCCAGGGGCACCCTCCACCAGGCCCCCAGTCATGTCTCCCACCACCCCCCCCCCCAGTCACCAGGGACAGCCTCCACCAGGCCCCCACTCATGTCTCCCACCACCCCCACCCCCCACCATCCAGGGGCACCCTCCACCAGGCCCCCACTCATGTCTCCCACCACCCCACCCCCCAGTCACCAGGGCACCCTCCACCAGGCCCCACTCATGTCTCCACCCCCCCACCCCCAGCCACCAGGGGCAGCCTCCACCAGGCCCCCACCCATGTCTCCCACCACCCCCAACCCCCAGCAGTGCAGGGGCACCCTCCACCAGGCCCCCACTCATGTCTCCCACCACCCCCACCCCCCAGCCACCAGGGGCACCCTCCACCAGGCCCCACTCATGTCTCCCACCACCCCACCCCCCCCCACCAGGGGCACCCTCACCAGGCCCCCACTCATGTCTCCCACCACCCCCACCCCCCAGTCACCAGGGGCAGCCTCCACCAGGCCCCCACTCATGTCTCCACCACCCCACCCCCCAGCATCCAGGGCACCCTCCACCAGGCCCCCACCCATGTCCCCTATCACCCCACCCCCCAGCAGTGCAGGGGCACCCTCCACCAGGCCCCCACTCATGTCCCCACCACCCCCACCCCCCAGTCACCAGGGGCACCCTCCACCAGGCCCCAACTCATGTCTCCCACCACCCCACACCCCACCATCACCAGGGGCACCCTCCACCAGGCCCCACTCATGTCTCCACCACCCCCACCCCCCAGTCACCAGGGGCACCCTCCACGAGGCCCCACTCATGCTCCCACAACCCCACCCCCCCAGTCACCAGGGCAGCCTCCACCAGGCCCCCACTCATGTCTCCACCACCCCACCCCCCAGTCACCAGGGGCAGCCTCCACCAGGCCCCCACCCATGTCTCCCACCACCCCCACCCCCAGCAGGCAGGGGCACCCTCCACCAGGCCCCACTCATGTCTCCCACCCACCCCCACCCCCCAGTCACCAGGGCAGCCTCCACCAGGCCCCACTCATGTCTCCCACCACCCCCACCCCCCCCACCAGGGCACCCTCCACCAGGCCCCACTCATGTCTCCCACCACCCCACCCCCCCACCATCCGGGCACCCTCCACCAGGCACCCACACATGTCCCCCTGCCCCCAGGTCCTGACAATACTCAATCATGGCAGTAATGGGCAGCATACCCAGCACAAACACCCAGGCAAGGATTGCATCCACCCACATAGCGAATGCAATTACATGATACAACCCCAATGGCAAGTATGTAAATGAACACATGTCCGTCACACACACATACACAATGGGTGCAAGTGAATGTCAAAACCCATATCATGACATGTATGAAACCAATGAGAAAATACCACAAGTGAAAGTAAAAAAATAAAAGGTCCATGTCCGAGAACAAATGTAAAAAAATATAAAAAATTAGGAATCCAAAAACAAACGTAGTCCAAAGCAAAATCATGTGGAAGGAAAATAATGAAAAACCATTTCCTCATGGTGAACACAATAATTAATAAAAGAAATGTCCATTCAAAAAGCAAACTATATACACGAAAATTCAAGGGTCCATGAGCCCAACACCATAAATGAAACCTACTACTACCTAATGAAAAAATATATACAAAAAAGTGGCCATTGTCCGAGCGGTCCAAATAAATAAAAATGAATAAAGGAAACCTAACACTAACTAACTAAATAACTATATACAAAGGCAGCGGGCAAGTCCTGCGGCTCACTCGGTGATGTTGCTGGCCAGGGCATCATCGAACTCCATGTCGATGTCCTGGAGGCGGGACTCTGTCCTGGCCCCGAGGTCTCGCAGGGATAACCCCATGTCCAGCTCAAACTCCCTGCGAGCTTCCTCGAGGCACTCAGCCCGCCTCAACGCCCGACGCATGGAGAACTCCGCACTGTCCATGGTGAGCCGCTCCTCTTCCGCCCGCTGCCGCTCCGTACCTATCCGCTGGACCAACTGCTCCCACACGGAAGACACCACCATCCCAGGGTTGCCCTGCCCACCGGCCGATGCCTGCCCCTCTGATCTTGATGGCCCCGAGCCATGAATGTCTCCCACGTCGAGCCTGCTGCTGCCTCCGACGCCACTGCCTCTGCAGCACGACGGCATCCAGGCTGATGGAAACCACCGACGGCCGTCGTGCACGTGCCTGCCTGAGATGCAGTTCACATCTTCCATCTGCTGGGGTCCAGTTGCTGTGTTGTCCACCCTGCTGGACCTCCGACTCCCAACTGTGGCAGGGATGGGATCCCCACCGAGCTGGCTGCATTGGTCGGGGCAGGTCCACAGGGGGCTCTGGTGCATCTGGGCTGGAAGACGGCAAGGAGAACGACTGGTGTATAGCCTGCACAGAGGAGGAGAGGGCCGCCACATTGGCAAACACATGCAGGAAACCCCCGAACATGCCGATCCCAATTGGCCACGTCGGCACGGTGCACTTCGTGATGACGGTGTGCTCCTCCCGGGAAGCACGCACGGCATCACGAATCACAGCGTGCGCATCGCGACCCCAATCAGGACCTTCTCTGCACGGCCAGGGGTTCCCACGTCCGCAGGTGAGGGAGTCAGGTGACATGGACATCCCCTCTACCTGCGGACGGCCTGGGACGGGCATCCCTGCTGGTGCATGGTGGTGCACTCAGAGGGTCAGGGACAGCGACATGCACAGGCCCCTTCACGGTGACCTGTGCGCCTCCTGCCCCTGGCCCTGGACTGCACCACTTGCACCAGCAGGGATGCCCCCACCAGGCCCCATGTGTGCCCCAGTGGCGGCCTCCTCCTCCTTTGTGCAAACCACCAACCTGGATGGCTCCTCACCGTCTCCCACCGTAGCAGGCCCCTGTGGGGGCTCACCCACCCCTTCCGCTGCAGCCGTGGGGCATCCCGCCACCTTGCTCCACCAGCGCCGTCTCTGCCCTCTTCTTCACTAGCCGCTGCGTAGAGGGAGACAAAGAACACAAGCATCAGGGTACTGTAACAATGGTCCCCTAGACAGGAAGCAATAGCAGATGACCACCACTGTCAAAGTACACTTCCATCATGTCCTCACAACACAGGGTCAGTCCAGGCAAAAACACACACAGTAACAGGTATGCTGCATGCCATGGACATTTCCAATGCATGTCCAATGGACTCTTGAAACATTCAATGATATGGAACTCACATGCATCATGGCTCATGCATTTCACATGCACACACTTCACCTCAGTCACATCCATCTGGCCCCAAACACAACAAACACAGCGGATGCAAGGGCAATTGGCTGCTTCACTGAATCTGTGCCATTGTCACAGCACATGTGTCATGAATCCATGGCATGCACAAGTCACAGACACGCAGGTCAGCCACACAGACATGGCTACCACATATGTACCTGGCATCGGCACCCATCCCTCACCCCAACCATGTCCGGTACAGAGACTGGCATGCTCTCATGTTCAAAATCTGCATAGGGGTCCCCATGCGGCATTTGAACACATGCAACAACCATGTGGTCACACATCACTGGTTGCACATGCATTACCAATGATGTCCCATGGCACACATACATGCATACATGGCTCTATGGACACATACAGGCAAGTATCACAGACCCAGCACACAGCAACATGCCCTGTGTCACACAGTAATGCTTGGACACTTACCGCTCAACTCCAGACGGGCCTCCCTCTCAAGGATCTGGGCGTGGAGCGCTGGCGTACGCGTTCCAGGACCCTCATCTGGATGGAACTCATGCGCCCCGGCCCCCCTCCACGAGCGCCGGCCTTCACAAGGGTCCTGGACCTCAGGTCCTCCCAGCGCTTCTTGATCTTCTGGACGTTGCGGGTTGCCACCCCCTCCGCGTTGATGGCAACCACACAGTCGGCCCAGATCCTCTCCCGTCCATCCTTGCTGGCGCGGGATGATCCAAAGAGGGCATCATACTGCCCCAGGACATGCTCCACCAGGACACCAACTTCGGTGTGCAGTGATGCTGGTGCCCCTCTGCCCCTCTGGCCTGGGGTTGCCAATGGTGCCAGATGTGAAGTGCCCGACATGGCAACCCCAGAGGCAGGTGTGGGTGGGCAACTGGGTCCGGGGCTGGGCTGTGGAGCGATGTAATCCCAGTCGGGAGTCTTCAGTTCCAGCGGGTGGACACAGCAACTGGACCCCTGCAGATGGCTGATGATGCAGGCACCAAATGGCAGGCACGGTGGCAGCAGGCAGGCAGGCAGGCAGAGCAGCAGATGGCACGTGGAGGCTGCTCGGGCACGGGGGCAGTAACTTCAGCCTTCTGGCAGGAGCGTGGTCTTCTGGTGTTTTC
This sequence comes from Ambystoma mexicanum, assembly GCA_002915635.3. Classification (NCBI taxonomy): domain Eukaryota; kingdom Metazoa; phylum Chordata; class Amphibia; order Caudata; family Ambystomatidae; genus Ambystoma; species Ambystoma mexicanum. Next base: position 8,302 of record PGSH02014186.1, on the reverse strand, counting down.
GCGTGGCCAGCTTGATACGGAGTAATTTGCACGTGAAAATTCGGCACGTAACGGTGAAATCCGAGGAAAGGCCTTAGCGCGTAAGCGCGTAAGCACGCATACGCGATTCTATTGTCCAGAGTCCCTCAGCGCGTAAGCGCGTATGTGACGTGACCCGCCACGGTGTGTCCCCACCCAGCACGTGATGACGGAGCACACGTGTAAATACTGCACGTCAGAGTGTCATCGCGTGTAATTGGACAAAAGTGCGCGTACTAACGCGATTGCCTATGTACGTGTATTTCAGGGTGCGCGGGCACTACACACGCAAGTACGTCAGCGCACCTGTAATCCCGTTGTGCGTGTGAATTTCCACACGCTATGGACTGGGAACTGGATTCCAGGGGTGCGCGGGTCACACGCCGCCTAGAACACGCGCAAAGCATGAATTTGCGCACTTTAACATAACAAGCCAGACGCCAGAGAACATACCGTTCCTAGCAGCAGTGGCAGTGGGCTACCAAAAAGGAGGAGAGAAGATAGTCAGGGCCAGAATATTCACGCCCAGAACCAGCCTTTCGGGAATGCTGATGACCAGGTGTATGGAAGGTACAGGTTTCCACCACACATAATACTGGACCTGGTGAGTGAGTGGGAGGATGATCTCACATCACCCACCCTGTGCTCCCAAACACTCAGCCCCCTGGAGAAGGTCGCTCATGTACTGCACTTCTTAGCCACTGGATCATTTCAAGCGGACAAAGTGCCATAGGCGGTGGGGGTCACAGGCCACCGCAGTCACGCTGCCCTACACAAGGTCTTGAACATCATCACATGCACGCCCAATCAGTCCGCAGCACATATACCTGCCCAGAACACCTGAAGAAAGGCATGCTGCCGCCCTGGATTTTTACGGTGTGGCACGATTCCCCAAAGTGCTAGGTGCCATCGACTGCACCCATGTGGCTCTACGCCCCCCAGGCATCTGAGCAATCTATAGGACCGCAAGCACTGGCATTCATCCAACGTGCAGGTAGTATGTAATGCCAAGGGAATCATCACCTCAGTATATGCCACTATCCGGCTCCACCCACGACAGCTTCATTTACCGAATGTCCACCCTATGCCGGGACCTAGATGCGGGGCGGCATGGCGATACATGGCTGCTTGGTGAGTATGAATGCCACTGCACATGCATGCATGTCAGATACTGAGCAAGTCACAACCCCACCAATGATACCAATCACCACCTCCACAGGGGACAGTGCCTACCCTCTCAGCCCCCACATGATGACACCAATTCGGAACCCCACCACGCCACCCCAGGTAAGATATAACACAGCCCACATTACAACCCGGGCATAGTGGAGCGGCACATTTCGGAGTGCTAAAGTCACGCTTTCGCTCCCTTGACCGTTCTGGCGGGCAGCTGTTATACGCTCCCCCAGAGTGTGCAGGATCTAGTGGCAGCATGTGTCCTGCACAACGTTGCAAACACGCCGGGGCCTGGCCGTGGACATGGTGGGAGCCCCACATCCCCAACCAACATGCACAGCCGCTGCGCATGGGAGGGGAAGGGCACGTGGGAGGCAGCCCGTACACAGCTGGTGGCTAATTACTTCACATAGAAATCACACCCTGGGGAGTGCACACTGCCCTGGCACATTCCATCTGACAATCAATGATGACTCAACCTGACACTGATCCTGAATGTCTGGAGAATGAAACCGTGAATAATTATCAGCCTGAGATTGTTCAACCTGGAAGTGTCACAATGTGTGCTACCCTACCCACACAGACACCACCAAATGCAGTTTGTGGAGTAACACATTAAAGCAGCTAAAAAAGAAACCCACTTGCAAAATGCAACAAGAGGACAGTGCCAGTCAGCCAACCCAACCCCAGCACCGCCACACGACACAACCGTGCCATGTCATGCTATTGCAAGGTAAACAAAGTAATCCCACAACATGACACTCAGTGTCACTATGTACATGTGTCCCTATTAGAAACCTGCAACACCTGAAATGCTCACAGCAATGCGGAACAACAACATCTTGAGCACAGTACTACCATTAACATGACATCACACATTTTACATATTAATAGTCTCACCACCTGGAAATGCCTGCACTCCCACCACCACCAACTGTGCAGTGTTGGCGCCATGTAGAGTTGTAGTGCACTGCTGCCAACATGGACCCCATCTCCAGACTAGAGTCCTTGTGTAGACAGATGGAAGGGACCTGCAAATTGGGAGGTAGACACAGAAGAAGAGTTTACACACAATGCAACATGCAGTGTACAACACAACAGCAATATTGCACTAGGAATGTAACACAGTATTGACTACCAGACTGCCCACACAGCTCATGGGAGTCCAACGTCACTGTGTAATTCACTGTCACTTGGGGCACACCCTTTTGCAAGCCCATGGAAACGGAAGCAGGAGGGTGTGTGTGACTCAACCCAAGCATCTGAACAAATACATTACAAGCCTGCATGTGCCCACCACAATGCAACGTATGCCCACAGGAACACGGAAGCCACACACTCGTCCCAAAAAAATAGGAATAAAAAGAAATACAATAAAAATAAAAAATAAGAAACAATCAAAAATGGCCATTGATGGCCCGGGGGGGTTGGGGAGGCCACCCAGGAGTCCGAGGACAGGATGCACACCAAACCACCTGCGTGGATCCTGGAAAATAAAACACTCCATGGGCTCATGCCCACACCGCTACCTGTTGTGGGAGTATCACTGCTGTCGCTATTACACCCTGTGCAGCTGCATCCGGAGGTGGTTGCACTATGGGAGCAGCCCACGCAAGGCCCTAGTCTGCTCCTCCAATGGCTGCAAGCATGCGGTGATGTGGTAGGTCTGGTTCTGGAGGATGAGTGTGCGGAAGGTCCCCATGCAACAACTCACGGGATGCCCGACCTCCGCCCTCGTTGCCTGCATCTCAGCTGAGAGCGTACGGGTGAGACGCTCCAGCTGCTGTTCTGTCCTTTGGTGTGTGAAGCCCAACTCAACAAGAGTTCGTCCTGAGGTGAAGGAGCTCCTGCCTCAGGCTTCCCTGTGGCCCTGGGACTCAATGGAGATGCCTTCCTGCAGAGTCGCCAGTGGCCGCCCGCCTGTCCCTGTTGAGCCCCAACATGTCCTCCCTGTGTGACTGGCAGATGGGAGTCGTTGCCTGCTCTAGTCGCTCCATCAGGCCTTTCTGGGGGACAATGGAAGTGGCCACCCTATCCATGGCTGAGCCATCATCTCAGATGATGCTAGCTGTTGGGTTGCCATACCGTAAATGGATTGCTCCCATGCGGTATTGCCAGGTGGCGTAAGGCCACCACGTCGGCGGACACCAACCTGTCTGGGGCAAGGCGAACTGCGCCTTGCTGTGCCGGCACGCCTGAGGCTGCAGGACTGCATTCCCCCTCTGATCTGCTGGCCCAGGAACAGGATCAGATTGTCGCGGAGTGTGACCCTGCATCCGTAAACACCAAAGGCGTAGCTGCCAACACTGACATCCCATGGAGGGTTCTGACCCTGGTGCAGGTGGGTGAAGACACACAGAATCCCTCCTGGAACACTCACCTGCGACGGCACGTAGGTTCATCCGAATCAACACCTGAGTTACAGCTCGGGGGAGTGCAGCAGAGAAACCCTTGAGAGCACGACCTGCAGCACTTGTGGGTTCTCCCCACACACACACCAACGTCCCTCACTGCGTGGTTTGGTCGCCCCTCGGACCCTCCTGGGTCTGCACCATCTCCACAACCCCAGCAGTATCAGGTGCGTCTTCCCTGCAAAGACATGAAAACAAGAAATGGAAACAGGCATTAGCACCATGGCACACAAATGAGGCTGAGAAGCAAGAGAACCAGTACTTGATTGACACATGTCCCACATGACTAAAACCACTCCCATGCATGCACCCTCACTGCGTATGAAGTGCAGGCAAAAGCACACACTGATGACACCAAGATGGAAAGATGAACAACATTTTGCTGCATGCTGCCTGGCAGTGGCATCACACATTGGCCTTGATTGCCAGGTGAAACACACATGCCATCACACAGATGGCATGTACCATTGCTATTGAGTGAAGATGGAGAAGGAGGGCAGCACCTATTCCATTTCAGTCCAGTTCCCCGCATATAATTGCTTTTCTATTCTAACAGGTCAGATTTTTCAACCTGGAGCTGCCCAGTCTGAAAATGGTCAATTTGCACAGGACATGTGTGTACAAATGATATCCAGGTAACAAAGTCACTCCACTTCACCATACCCATGTCAGACATGTGACTAGTGGACAGCGACATGCTAGTAGAAAGTGGAATGCAAACAAAACTGACTGAATGAACAGTGAAAAATAAGGCAAAATATGTTGTGTCAAGGTTGACACTTCAAGGGCAACTGGCGTGCAGTTGCTGCTAGATGTCTACTTTGTGCAGAAGGATACTGCTATGCCAAATGCAGCTGCGCAGGAAGTATTGCATGAAGCACATGGCTGACCCATACGTCTCAGCGCACACACTCTCACCTGGCACACACAACAGAACCCTCACACACACACCATGTAACATGGATGACACACACATGCATGTGCACTCACCGGACAATGCCTCGTAATCAGCCAGATCTCCCACGCCTTGGATCTGTTCCTCCGTGACGTAGGTCCCAGCGACTGACTCATGTGGAGTGAGTTCCATGTCTACTACTGGAGACCCCACCTCCAGTCACTAGAGTTGCGGCATGACTTGAGGCAGCTTACTCTTTGCCCTAGCTTTAGGTTCATTCCAGCGCTTATAGCAATCATTGGCTGTGCGCCTCACGATCCAAGGGCACTTACGATGTCCGCAGCAGTTCTGCCAGTGTGCCTGGCGTTGTGCCAGGTTGTGGTCTTGATCCTGTCAAGCAATGACCATCTCGTTGTCATGTCCGGACACATACTCGACAGTGCATTCAGTTCGTCATCCGTGAAAGCTGGGCTTCCTGACGGCCGACTGTGTAGCCGTGTCTGGGGCATCAGCCTGTGCCGGACGAGCACTCTTCCTCTTCCGCTTGTGAAGTGTGGTGATCCTGAGTGTCCTGCGCCGCTTCTGGACACGGGGCAGGAGCCCTGGTGGACTCTGATATCAGGAGTGTGGGATTGCACACTCAGCATGGGGAGTTGGTGCAGGCATTGGCTCTAGTGTGATGGTGTCAAGGGAATGTCAGCAGCATGGACTAGACCGACACTGTCCTGGCTGGGTGTGTGAGGGCTGGGGTGGATGGAGCCGCAGCTGCCCCTGCAGCCTCTCCCCTGCCTCCGTTGGTGCAGCAGATGACCTTGCTGCCCCAGATCCACGTGCATGATGGCATCAACGGCACCAGCGCACGTGTCGTAGCCCTGCTGACCTGGAAGTCAGCCATGAGTCAGCCAGGTCTGGTGCCACAATGGGCTGGTCCAAAAAGGGCTGAGCATGGATGGTGTCAGCCACAATCAGCCTCAACGGAGGGGGCGAGGGGGGATGATGGGTGCCCGTGACTGGTCCTCCACACATGGGGGACACGCCAACCTGCAAGTTACGACCACGTCCCCTACCGGATCCACCACGGCCCACCACTTGTGCTCTTCCACCTTGCCACCCTACGGAATCCAACGCCTCCCAGCCATGGCACCTGATTTAATGATGCGTATGGAGATGGATGTAGACTATTGTCCTGGGCAATTGGGGTCAAAGGGGTGCGGTGACCAGATTGGTAAATGTACCCTAGTGCTCTAGCAAGCTGAATGTAACCCCTAGGAAAGATGACGCGTCACGCAACGCACAGGAGCCCAAAAAAGGGAGATGACATGCACGCAACCCCTCCTAGACACGTGTGCAGAAAGAAAAACGCTGCACTACGCTGTGGCACCCAGTAACACAAGAATAGAACGTATGCGGTCACACGCACCCTAGAATGACCTCTGAAGGGTAGCTACACACGGGCAAGCACAGATGTTAATACGTGCGTGACTCACCGTCTGCCTGGTAACGAGCGTGTAAAAGGAGCACGTTTGGTTGGCAACACCTCCCGCCAAAAGAAGATTTGTACGCTGTTCTGAGGAGACAGGACAAACAGTAGAAGAGGGAACACTGTTTGAGAACAGGCCCAGCTAAACCAGTAAAAGAGAAAAAAGAGAAAAAGCTGTCAGACGTAACAGGGAATACAAACTTGAAAACCCGTGAAGTAAATTGCTGTGTGAAACGACAATAAGTAACAGAATTCACCCACTCGCTCTCCACGAAAAACGTACAAAGAAAAGTGTTCTCACACGTACCTTTTATACAGGCCCACACGCTCCAGCCGTCACTTCGCGGCGTGTACGCGCTAGGGCCATTTCCACCAATTACATGCTTTGTCACTTCTGCGTGTAGGGCATATTCACCAATTACACCCTTTGTCACTTCTGCGGTGTAGGGCATTTCCACCAATCACACGCTTTGTCACTTCGCGGTAGGACATTTCCACCAATCACACGCGAATTACACTCTGACGTGCAGTCTTTCCACGTATGCTCTGTCATCACGTGCTGTGTGGGAAACCACCTGGCGGGTCAACGTCACAGACACGCGCTACGCGCTGAGGGCCTTTCCTCAGTTTTCACGCTGACGTGCAAGATTTTCACGTGGCCAAATCAACTCCCGTACCAAGCTGGCACGCGTACGCACACGGAATACCACGCTCATGCCCGGAAGCCGAACTAACTGCCCCCCAGAGCCCTGAGCACGCTCCCACCTGCTGCTGCCTGACTGGCCTGCTGCCCCTGCACTGGCTGGGGGGTGGGGGGTGAGGCACATAGAGTGGGGCCTGGTGGAGGATGCCCCTGCACTGGCTGGGGGTGGGGGTGGTGGAGACATGAGTGGGGCCTGGTGGAGGGTGCCCTGCTGCTGGGGGGGTGGGGGTGATGGGGGACATGAGTGGGGGCCTGGTGGAGGCTGCCCCTGAGTGCTGGGGGTGGGGGTGGTGGAGACATGAGTGGGGGCCTGGTGGAGGCTGCCCCTGCACTGCTGGGGGTGGGGTGGTGGGAACATGGGTGGGGGCCTGGTGGAGGTGCCCCACTGCTGCGGGTGGGGGTGGTGAGGAGACATGAGTGGGGGCCTGGTGGAGGCTGCCCCTGACTGCTGGGGGTGGGGGTGGTGGGAGACATGAGTGGGGGCCTGGTGGAGGCTGCCCTGCACTGCTGGGGGTGGGGGTGGTGGGAGACATGGGTGGGGGCCTGGTGGAGGTGCCCCTGCACTGCTGGGGGGTGGGGGTGGTGGGAGACATGAGTGGGGGCCTGGTGGAGGCTGCCCTGCACTGCTGGGGGGTGGGGGTGGTGGGAGACATGAGTGGGGGCCTGGTGGAGGCTGCCCCTGCTGGCTGGGGGTGGGGGGGCAGGGGGACATGAGCAGGTGTGCAGGGTAGTCCCCTGTTTTGTGGGCTGCCTGCAGGGGCCGTGGAGGGTGTACAGGGAACACCTGTGAGGACCCACCCAGCCTAATCGCGGTGTAACTTCTCACGCACCCCTGTAATCACGTACCAAGCCAAATCGCGTGTGAGAATCCCCGCACCCCTGAAGTACACGTACCCAGGCAAATCGCGTGTGGAACTTCCACGCGCACCCGAAGTACACGTACCCAGGCCAATCGCGTGTGGAACTTCCCGCGCACCCCGAAGTACACGTACCAGGCAGGGCCATGTGGAGGCTGCCCGTGCACTGTGGGGTGGCGGGGGAGACATGAGTGGGGGCCTGGTGGAGGCTGCCCTGGTGGCTGGGGGGGTGGGGTGGTGGGAGACATGAGTGGGGCCTGGTGGAGGGTGCCCCTGCACTGCTGGGGGGTGGGGTGGTGGGAGACATGAGTGGGGGCCTGGTGGAGGCTGCCCCTGCACTGCTGGGGGGTGGGGGTGGTGGGAGACATGAGTGGGGGCCTGGTGGAGGCTGCCCTGTGGCTGGGGGTGGGGTGGTGGGGACATGGTGGGGGCCTGGTGGAGGTGCCCTGCACTGCTGGGGGTGGGGTGGGGGCATGAGGGACATGAGTGGGGGCCTGGTGGAGGCTGCCCCTGGTGCTGGGGGGTGGGGGTGGTGGGAGACATGAGTGGGGGCCTGGTGGAGGCTGCCCCTGCACTGCTGGGGGGTGGGGGTGGTGGGAGACATGAGTGGGGGCCTGGTGGAGGCTGCCCCTGCACTGCTGGGGGGTGGGGGTGGTGGGAGACATGAGTGGGGGCCTGGTGGAGGCTGCCCCTGGTGGCTGGGGGGTGGGGGTGGTGGTAGACATGAGTGGGGCCTGGTGGAGGGTGCCCTGCACTGCTGGG
>PGSH02014185.1:0-61982 GCA_002915635.3 Ambystoma mexicanum | reverse complement strand
GAGCCAATCGTCCAGGAGTTGAGGCACAATCTTTGCAAGAGGTTTGAATTTGGGGCCAGTCGCGCACCTGTTGGAGACGAGACAGCTGCACTATGCATGAGAGAGTGGCGATGCGTGTCTTTTGATCATTGGCCAGTGAAAAGAGGCAACGAGGAACATGCCTTCGAAGAATGCCTAGGCCACAGCGGCCAGGCCTCCCAAGGTAGAGCACAGCGAAAGCGCAACCACCCCTGCCCCGATGCAGAACATGTGGGGTTTCTGTGAAGTTGCGCACCATCTCTTCGCTTCAGCAGAGGGGAATGACTGGGCAGGGCCCAGAAGAACTTCCCGGTGCCCAAGGGACACGCGATGTGAGAAGGAAACTTTATTCCGAGCCAGCAGACCCTTCGTCGGACTGTACGTGGTGGCCCCGAGCCCAATCTCAAGGGAGCGACCGGTTGGTTAACCCAAGGCCTTGACATGGAGTACGAAATGATGACTCGAGAATCGTGGCATTCCACGCACACGCATCGAAGAGCTTGCGGAACTACCCGTTGAGAACTACCTTGTCTATCCCAAGTGCCTGTGACCTGCTCACTGCGCATCAGAAACTCGTGCAAAGAGTCTACCTCCTGAAGTCTGCGGCAGCGGGAGGAGGTTAAACACAGGAAGCATCATGCCCAAAAATACTGATGCTCACACGCTTGCATTCTGCGGCCGACTACAGCGGCACTGAGCAACTTACCCAGCCAAAAGGAGGCAGCACAATACTCTCCTCACAAGGGAGAGGGACAAACACACTAGCAACCTGTGAGACTGGGCGCCCAAGACGAAGCTTCTGCGCGATGAGCCTCCAACTCAGACCTGCAGATCACAGCGGAGAATTCCGACGAAGCACTGCCAGTACAGGCGAAAATCATCTCTGGTCGTGCTGCACACTAGCCAAGGCCGATCCTTAAAATAGGAGTAGAGGATCAGAACAGTACGCTAAACCGAACAACCATCACAGACAAAATAAGGGGAAGAACCGGCAGATACCCAACACCGGAGAGTGCAAGGAGCGCTGCCTACCGAGACAACCAAACGGAAGCCAAAAAACAATTTCTGAAACCCTTGCACCAACCCAGCGCACGCTTACACCAGACTTCAAAAGCTGAAGAGGACAAGAGCTGCAAAAGAATAGGGTTGTCACCCACCAGAACCACAGGAAACTTACCGATGTGCGCGATGAATGGGACCGGAAAGTCACGAGCAACGTGACATCCTGAACTTTTTGTATTTCACAAGTTCCAAAGTCTAGGATTGGCCTGCCACACCCCACCACACCCTCGACACTAAATCACATACCAAGATATTATCTGGACTACCCCGGAAGCGCCACCAGAAAGCAAAGCTCGGCGCACAGCCAATCGCCCCACACCCCCCTTCTAAAATGGCTGAACCTCCTGTAGCACGTGCCAGTGATTCAAACGCGTCACAGGACTGAATGAAGGACCTGTGTTGGAATTCCAAAAGGTGTGCCAGCGATACAAGAATCCAGCACCACACCCCCACCACCACTAAGTCGTGAGGTGGCAACTCCCTACGAGCGACAGGAAAGCAACACACCACCGGGTACAAAATAGGGCGACCCCACAGGAGCTTGGCTCCACTTCCCACAAGGTCTACGTCGTCTGACCCTGCGCCTAGCCGGGTAAACACACAAAGCGCTCCGTGCGCCAAACCCAAGCAAAAGGCTTTGATGCCGCCCCTCTGTAGGCCCACTCCTGTGTCAAAACAGCAGAGGCCTGGCGAATCGGGTGGAGTGTAACCCTTGGAAGATTGCTTGAAGTCCCCGTCTTGCACGAAACACAAAAGGACAGATAGCTCCTCGCCTCAAGCCCCAACAGCGACGTGCCCGCGATTATTTAATAATTGGGAGCCGACTTCTGCACCCGCCTCTCCATAACAAGTTGTACCACCGTCGAAAAAGCCGCCAACCAACACAACCAAATGCCCAACCAACGACCTTGCCGCACGGCCCTCCTGTATCCTTCAGACATAACCTCTGCATAAGCGCCAAAAGCCCACCAGACACCATCTACGCCAAGATGCCAAAGAATTAGCACAACACAATGCCACCCCAGTCGAGACACGGCGCATGCCACGCTGCCCTATCGAAGCTAAGCATACCCACCTCTGTCCAGAAAGAAAAGTTCAGGCACACAGCCCAACTGTACCAAGTCCCGAACAATCCATCGGCAGACAAGGATGCCGCAGCGCAGGCGCGGGTAGATAAGGAAACCATGTGAGAACTGATTTACTCATCCCACACCACAACCAATCTGCATCTCCCGTCAAAGCAGAGTACCGATACAGTAAACTACAACCAATACCAATGCTAACGAACGAGGTCTCACTAGTGCTCTGGACACAGACCAACCACACCCCACAACCGAGTCGGCAAAGGCGAAAACAAAAAGCACCTGGGAGCCGAGCCGGCCCCGCAGTCGTCGGCGAGAATCTCTCTTGGATGGCAGATCAGTCTCAAGCACCTCCAGCCCTTCCCCAAAAAAAAAAACCGATACGCAAGCAGAATGACATAAACCAACTTCCAGCCAAGAACACTCCACAGCCCGCTGAAAAGGAACCCTATCTTCTCCGAACCAACGCTGACAGGGAGAGAGAGCCCTTGACGCATCCTAAAGAGCCCCATCCGCCATGAAAAGACAAAAAAAGTACACACGAGCAGCTCACATGCAGAAGCACACCGCATCCCAGCACAATCGTGTGCCTCACGAACGCATCACAGCCAGTATCCGTAAGCGATAAGGCACCTCCCACCTACACACAAACGTAAACGCCCTGCACCCGCGCGCTGGTGCAGGCAGCAGCACAAGCACCGGAACATAAGCCAAGAGGCATACGGCTCCAGCCTAGTCTGGCAGGCGGATAAGCACACCAATTTGACCATCGGCCTCCATGGAAAAACCCCACCAAGGCGAGGTCTCCGAAGCTACCTTGACACGCCCAGACCGAGGCAACGTACCACTGCGGCATCGACCTACCGAACACATCACATATTGAAGGCCATCAAACCCAAAAAATTCCTGGACGCTGAGGCGTGACGCGGGGTACAGGCCAGCCTCCGCCGAAGACGGTAGCCGTCCCATCGTGGAAGACCATTATAGGGCCAAGGACACCACCCTCGGCCGAACAATAGAAAGTCTAGCAGATCTGCCCTAGCTGAGTGTATATTGGGCGGACTCCCCCGGACCACACCCCGCAACGCTCACTTGAGACACCCCCCAACCTGAGAAAATCCCCATAGAGGCAACAAGCCACCCTCAAACCCGAACCCAGGGAAAACGAGAGAGAGACCCGCCGACACACCGCCCTCAAGAGCGCATGGCGCAGCGGTCGCGTGGTCAGAAGAACGACACCGGGCCAAGCGAACTCATTCTCCATGAATATAACAGTCGTTAAGGGTCCCTCCGTTGCATAACCAGTGGCGGTCGATGGGATGGTAACTGCTGTGGTGACAGATGATCATCAACAAACACAGACGAAAGCATAAAACAAATGAGCCGTGGCACACGGAGCCATCGCAGAGTCGACTCTCCGTCAACCCCTCTGTCCCTAAAGAGTACCAGTGCAAAGGCCAGGACATCTTGGGAACAAACAGGCCCCACCCGACCCCATCACCCCCCCGCACCGTAGACCCACCATGGACCGAGAATGAGACAGGGATCAGGTCTTTCAAACAGGCCATCGGTCACCGCCCTCGGCGACCCACCAGGATCGCACATGTGCTACTCCCGCCTCTGTGAAACTCCTCTGCGCCAAGCATCATAAAGAAACCTCTTGCCTCGAGACGAGGAGCGCAAAGACCGAATGAGGCAGGCGGTGCCGATCAAGGCTTCCACAATTGAGCCACACCGCTACCCTCACCACAACTTCCACTGGTCTTCCCAACCCAAACCGGCAAATTCCTTCACCCACTACCCTAATCATAAGACCGAACAGCCAAAAGGCACCTCAAGCGCCAAAACCCTCCCGACGCACGTACCCCACACTGGGCGCATACTGCAGAGACACCCTCCACCTACCAGACATCGAGTTGCCAACTAATGCAACCTGCCACAGGAAAGGTTATCTTCTCCAACACGATATCTGCTGCCCTGGTAGATCGACGATGCGTTGAGATGAAAACACGCCAGTCAAAAAAGATTTTTTCAAACAGAAAAAACGAATCTCAAAAAGAACTGTGTAAGTCCATGTTTGCGCATAATCACCGTCCACTGACCTGCACAAACCCAGACCCTTTGCTCTTGGACTGAGATTATCTCTCCTCCTGTCCTTTAGGTCGAGTGGGAAATCTTTTTCCCTCTCACCTAATCTTATCTTTTATGGATGACCTTATTATGTCTCACTAATAGTTTATGTTTGAGTTTATCTATAACTTAGCTGGGAATTGCCCCTTTGCGGCCTCCCATGTCTACTCACTTAATGTCCTTCGGGGCGAACTACTGTGCCCATCGGGGAAATGAGTTCCATCCCCCTTACCATGATAAGGTGAGTCGCACAACACCCCAACATGGAGTGCGAGGGATGCAAGCACCCCCTCTTCATACACCTGGTAACAAGTTCTGACTTACAAATTGCAAGTTTCCTTGGGAAAGGCTGGTGGCAGTGTTTTACCTTAGTGACTTGTAGTCTTATTACTCACAGGAGGTTAATCAGCCTCAGTAATTCACAAAGCCAACGATCTGCTAAGAATTGAATGCTCAACATCGAACGGTTGTTGTTTGCCTTCCAGCCGGAAGACCTCCACTGCGTACACAAGTTGGCGGCGAACACCACCAAAATTAACACACTCCGAGCCCACTCCCAGGCCCAAGGGGCCCCGATAAGGCAGGAAGCGAGGGAGGACTACAACATTCCACAGCCCATTGTCTTTCACCTTGCCTGAAAGGAACCCAGTCTAAATGCATTTTGAGCCATCCCATGACATGCTGCGATCTCGCTGGGCTGTAAACTGCCAATACCCCGCAACCTTGAGACTAAGTGCGGTGTGTTGGGAAGAGGGGGGTGGGGGGGACGACCTTCCTAAACACTTTAGAATAAGGCAAAGGCTGTGCAAGGTAGTATACGAGTCTAGGGGTGCTCTTAAAGTCCTTTACACAATCATATTATTGTATGCTTCGTATATGTAGTGCACATGTGGGAACAATTGCCATCTTAGATACTAGAAGTCACATTGGAACAACACAAGGCACAAATGCGGCGCAGTAGCCAGCATCACAGGTATAGACCGTGAGCATGAAGAAAGGAATAAGTTGTATCCCGGGCATTGATGAAAGACCGGAGACACAGGGATCCATAATACCTTCATTGTCTAAAAGTAGCCAGCCTTCGTGCTCTGGGAGGAATGTGCCCTGCAAGTCCACGGGAGGAGGGTTTGGCGTCTGTGTGTAACACAATCGGATGAGAAAGAAGGCACGGGCCTCTGACCCCCACCAGTCACAACTCTTAAGTTATAGCACCCAAATGACCTAGCTTTAAAATCTCTGAATTCCAAGATATGAGCCAGCCCCAGACAACTGATCATAAACCTGTTCGACCCACGATCGATCCAGAAAGATCAGAAAGCAGGACTTCCTGCCCTCACTTTTAGGTCACGTGATGTGTGCTGCAAGGTGCAGGGAGGGACAAAATGATGGCCCGGAATGAGGGTGGGAGACCTTGGGTAGATGCCGGCCTGTCTGGGCGGTGAGTAAAGTTTGTGAGTTAGTATGATCTCAGCTTTTCCCCCAGGCCCCCGTCTGCCTGTACCAGGTGCACTGCTACATAGAGATGTATTTTTTTTGTACATAATTGCCAATTAGCCGCCCCCTCATGACCAATGACTGCAGCATTACCCATGTGGAAGATGGACAGGAGGGGCTGGGACCAATTACCTTCTTAAAGTGTTTCTCGTGCAGATTTTGGCTGAACATTTGGCAGCAGTAGAGCTCTTTGCTGGCGCACTCCTATCCACCAAGACCATTTTACCGTCCTTAATGACTAAAGACGAATTAGCAACTGTACTGGAAGATAAAACAAAATTGGACAGCTACAAAAAGGAAATGGAATTAAAAAAAAAATAGAAAGTTTAGAAGAGAGACCCTCGCTGAAAAGCTGGACATCGTTTACACGTGGAAATATTACTACTCCCAGAAAGACAACACAGAGTGGAAGAACGCCATATGTTAAAAATAAACGGGTACTCCACCCAGAAATGTTATCTTCTGAAGCATCAAGAGGTGAAATAGAGACCTTAGACAAAGCAACATACAGAGAATTGGAACAAGAAAGTGTCCTCACAGGTGACACTCAAATTGCATCTTCATCTAAAACCACAACTTCTTCCTCTTTTCTAGATTGGGTCCGACAAGAAGAAAAAAACAAGAAAGGTGAACTTCCCACAAAAGAAGACTTAGACATCAACATCTCTAGTTACAAATTATAGAAATTTGAATGAACGACTTTACAAAAAGGAATCTCCTGTGTCCCACATCACAGCAGCTCATTGCTGAAAGAAAAAAGAAAAAAAAAAAATCAACCTAACCAGAACAATTAAATTAAACCTGTTTTTCAATTCAATTGAACTCTTGGATAACAAGAAAGATTCTGAATTCTTGGAAATGAAACCTAAGAGCACGTTCTTGCCTCCAATTCAGAATTCCCTATTAGATGCATTTCTGAAACAAATATTGAAGGACTTTAAACAATTAATCAAATTCCAATAACTATTACATTCTAATTCTACAACAAGTATTGTATAGACTTTGGAACAATCCGGATCTTAAACCCGTAGACAAGGGAGGAACCCTGGTGATAATGGACACAACTAAATACAAAACTGAAATTGAGAGAGAACAGATCAGGACACTTATTCGGAAATCTTCAATGACCCGACGGAACATGTTATGTTATTTTGCATTTATATAGTGCCTTATATACCATTGGTATGGTCTGATGGCGCTGGTCAGTTGAACGCCCTTGGGAACCGAAGTTCAGGTCAGTAGAGAGTAGATGGAGTCAAAGGTGAATATGAGCACCGGGTATGTGTGCAGCTGGTGCAGTATTCGTGTGATAGCTGCTTTTTAGCGGTAGGTGTGGTGGTGGTTGAGAGATCAGGAGTATGTGTTCGTTTAGCAGGCTTATCCAGACCGCTGCGTTAGGCCTGAGGGAACGCCTGGCTGGGGGTGTGTAACCAGCAGTGTAACCAGCATGACTTAGAAGATGGGGGGTAGCGGACCACGAGGGGAATCAGAAACAGTATAACGAATGGTCCGTCCATAGTACTGTGTCATTGACGCCTCCCGAATGGTGAAAGAATCACGAGAAGCGTGTGGGCGAATATAGGGAATATGCGTCATACAACTCCCATGCAAAATTCAAAACCGTACTGTCGTACGTCAAGCAATTAAGCGCTCCAGTCCGTCCATCACATTATATGCATGCACACCCAGCTGCTCTACCACACCAGCCGGTCAAGGGGGGGGGTGCACAACCACCCCATCCAGTCCACCCTAACATACTACTCATCCCCCAGCATGGCATCTCCGCACGCCCGCATGCACCCGTCCCCCACGCACCAGAACCGGCACCGCAATTCAACCTGCAATCCGCTGCGTAAGTATCCAGTTGTTATTACAACTTAAACAACCAAACAAAAAACCCCGCACACCAGACAACCCAACAGAGAAAACCTCACAAATATTTCAATTCCGTCCCAAATGTCCCCGGTATTCCAAAGGTTGTTTATGCCACTCAATGCAAACCAAAGTCCTAAGACATTCGCCACACCGAAACAACTGTCCATAAATTCCATAGACAAAACTACCGTCATCCACCCACCTATTACACAAAAATAGCTCACATCCACCACGAATCGCGGCCCACCCATCCCATGCCAACCTAACGCAACCCGAATCCACTCCAACATATGTCAGCGCGTCAGTCCAAAATACAACGCACCGCGTCCCCGAATCCCGCACGCGTACCGCCTCACTTAACACGCCCGCATCTATGCATACAGGAGTCGCTTCTAAAAACATTTGCTAGTCTACACCTCACTGCTGGCTCCAAGCGATCTACACACTCTCCCAACTATACTCCTATCCTGCATCCCTCATCCCTCACACACAACAAGCCCAACTGCCATCATGCATGCCAGAGAGGCACTCCGGAGAACAACGCGCCACCAGCCGCAGAATCACAGGCACAATCCGCGCCGCACACCGATACAAGCAATGGGCAGCCAGAAGGAGAAAGCACTAACCAAAATCCGCAAATTAAACAAACTTCTACACAAATCCCCGCCCCACACGTCATTCCACGCGCCCCACACACAAACTCATCCAACCAGCATCACCCATCCTGCAACTCATCGCTCAAACATGCACTTGGCATTCCACGCAAATTCCAACTCACCGCTCCTCGCGATGCCTCGTGCTGCCTTCCTCCACTCAATCTCATGCCGCATCGCCACTCAACCAAAGTGCTCCTAACTGTATCAAATGATCCGCTGCCTATGACCTCGAGCTCTCACACGCATCGCCACTCGTCCGCTCTATGCGCCGCTGTTCACAGTCATGCCACCTCGCCGCTACTCTCTACAGTACGCTGAAAAGGATCTGCACATCCAACGCTACAGAGATCAACACACTACTCCTCACTTCTGAGTACTCAATCACGCCTCACATACCAATCTGCTCTACATTCCCAACGGTTACCGACCGGCAGATAAACAGAGCCGTTTCATGTACAATCATCATAGTTCTATGCACTCAAAATGCATCCTAAAACTCGCATCTCTGTATTAACGCACATCCTCTACACTAACACGCAGACCACCGGCACTAACACAACGCAAATCGCCTATAAAAGGCTAATGTCTCATACCATTATACAACTCATACCATCTAGCATACTCCTTTGCTCTACCGAACCATTAGATCTAAAATATAGTCCATCCGCATTCTGCCACTACAGCGCATTACATACCTGTTACCGAATCCGACGGTTTTCATCCACTCTAAGCTATTCTCATGCCACCACATAACGCGCACACTTCGACCGTTGTATCCATGATACACAAAAGGGAAAAACAGTTCAAACTCAGGAACCTAAACCCTCGTCGCATAATGTTGCACTTACAAGCAGTTTACTCTTATACTGCATTCTCTTAAAATGCACCTACTTAATCTAATCCCACTCCACAGGAGGCCGGGTTTCCCTGTTTTGTTGCTACCTTTCTACAATTTAAACTGTGCCTAATACAAGGTTTTAAAATTGCGGGACCACGTTATAGCTGTCATTATCGCAAAACTCTGTACCTCAATTGCTTGGAATGGCCTGTGCAATGACAATGCCAGCCCAGCTTCGAATCGCACTCGCTAGGTCTTGGAGTTGGTTCTGGTACGCGGTGCATTCTCACGGGAAAAGCCCAGGTTTCAAAGCAAGTTTAACAAAACAACACCAGACTTTGAAACGAAAAAGTGATGAAACTCAATCACTGACAGGTCCTCCACTGCACCCAAGGCGAAGATTCTATACAAAACCTGTACCCCGATCAAGTCGCCTAGATTATTTACACCCTTTCCACACAAAAGTCCAACAAAAATCATAAACTTCAATCCGCACCTGGCCGAACCTAACTAATAGCCAAGCTAAACAGTTACGTGAACACATAGTACCGAAATACAGGGTAGATCGACGTGTCATAAAACACTTAACACAATGGTTCGCGCCCACAAGAAATCAAAAGACGAACCACCAATCATGTCTAATAAACTTCATGGGAGAGGCATGAAGAAAATTCCGACATCCCGCTGTACCATGATGCTCAAGGCTATATCACCGAAAATCGCACACTCAGGCGGACTCAAAGCCATTGGAAGACAAGCGCCAGCCCTCCCTTTACGACACACTGAAACACAACCGACCAAGCGAACAGATGCGAAATCGACATACGGGACAAAGAGCAGCCACACGGATATGGCCAAAAAGACGTCACCCCAGGGCTAGACATCCAACAAAAGGCCCTTGACAAGGTAATCGTGAAAGAGCAGTTATAGAACCCTTGAAAGAATACAGCCCCCTCGCGCCCCCGAACTATCAAACCCATTAGGAAAATACCTCTAAAAAAGTGATTAGTCCTATAAAACAAACTTCCTTTTAAAGACTTAAACAATAACTTCTTTATGTTTGAAGACAGGTACTTTGTACAGATCTCTGGTACCTCGATGGGAGCGGCCATTGCTCTAAGGTACGCTAATAAATATATGGCTTACTTGGAAGAAACTTATGTTTTACACAATGAGAGATGGAAGAAACATCTTAAAGGTTTCTTCAGATATATCAATGACTTATTTGGAATTTGGAATGGAGGAATTCTTTATAGTCATGGATTCATTAGCAACGAGAATAAAGTTCACTAACAAATCTAGCATGACGTCTATTGAATTTCTAGACTTACTCATCCATTCCAAGTCGGGCAAACTGCAAACCACAAGCTTTCACCCTAAAACAACTATTGAAAGTATTCCACAGAGTCAATCTCTCAAATACAGACGTATCATCTCGGATGACCAAGATTATTCCAAAAAGGCCGAACTACTCACGGAGAAATTCTAGAAACGTGGCTACTATTCTGATTCTGTACGAGCCTGTGTGAAAATGTTCAAAAACATCACAAGAACAGAAACTCTACAACCAAAAGATCACGCAATCGACAGTGATCTAGTCTATGTTACCACTTATTTGCAACAAAGTGTTCAGATCAAAAAAAGTATTCGAAAGAACTCCATCACTTGATTCAACCCCAGCAAGATTGTTCCATAATCCCCTGCTATTTGCCTATAGCAAAAGCAAATCCTTAGTGGATTACATCAAAGCAGACTATGCGACTAAAAAGATGAAAAAAGACTACAATGGGACTTTACCTTGAAACAACTGTCAATGTCATCAAAGGTAACTCCATTACACATCCTCATAAAGGTTATAACATTGCCCTTCACCATACCGTTACAGGTGAAACAAAGAATGTAATTTATGGCATCAAATGCCCCTGCAGACTCCATTACGTGGAATGACCACCAGGAGGGCTAAAACGCACTGGGTAGAACATAAATCCAACATCAGACAAGCGTCTGAAAGATCACCAATGCACAGCACTTCAATCAGTCAAGACACAGGACCGCACAAATACAGTTCATAATTCTGGAAGGGGTGGCAATTTAAACAGACTAATGCAACAAAGGGAGATCCACTGGATTGATTGGCTCGATTTCCCCACAACGGACGAACTTAGTTTGGGACTCAAGTTGCTTTTTGTAAACCTACATCCAAACCATGACTCCCTAATGGGCACTTCAGTTAACTACTTGCAAAAAACTTGTTATTCCTGTTTTACACTTCTCTCAAATTTTGTTATTCAAATTAACTAGCCCACTAAATTGGCAGTCAGTCCATATCTGCAAGCTTAACAAACATGTAACCATCTCCATTTCTGCAAGCTTTACATACATGTACCCGTGTCTGAATTACACTTACATGCAATAGCCATCCCCAGCATTAAGCAGTAGGCTTTCAATCTCTACCTTTACCATTACACTGTAGACCGTTTATATCGTTTTACATGATAACACTTTTCAAAGATGGTGCGCGGCTTTGAGCTTCGTTTCAGTATCAGGGACTATTTCGAAACCTAAGCGTACTCTCAGATTGCCTAGCGACCGGACACGTAGCAGCATGCAAACAGACAGCAGTACTGCCCGAGCCAGCCTGCATCTCTTTTCCGCACCAGCATTGGTAAGCTTATGGGATTTACACCTCCTACCAGCACAATCTAAGCACTGCCACGTCCCTGTGTGGGCGGCAGTATCCCAGCAGCTTTCGGGATACTTTTTAACATCCGTATATCCAATTCACATATTTGCTAAACACCCTTTCTGTCCCACAGAACAGGTGCTCCACACATCGAGTGTTCCATACACAGTATTTTGCCACTCAACAGAATTTTTGCAATTCTAAATGGAACATGTTACAGCTCTGAAATGCGGTAATAACGCAGGACCCAGCACTACTAATGAGCGACTGGTCCCATGTTTGACTGCCTAGAACCATCCTGTCACCTCCAATAATGTAAATTGAGTATACCATCTGTCACCAGATACAACGAAAATCTACCCGGCTAGTGAAGATTCACCCAGTCTTCCAGAAAACTCTCAGGTTAGTTAATATGCACAGGACACAATAAACACTTTTCCTCTCGTTAAGATATTACTTACATATTATTACTGTAATTCACAGGAGACGCATAGAACCACAGATATAATCTACCAGATGAAGGGCATTTTAGCCCTAAACACGTCGTAGCAAATGGGAGGAGTGACGCCGATCCCTACCACGTTGTCTCAGCCCAGAACTCTTCCCTACTGAGATATCTGTTCACATTAATTTTCTATTGTGGATGTGACCATGCTATGTGTCTATTGTGTACATAAATGTACTTATCTAATTGGCTAACGCAAATAGTTCCCACAAGTAATGTATATGGTGTTAACATTGAAAGGGTTTCTTTTTCAGAACGAAATGTTAATTCTCTTGTTCTGTATATAACCAAATTGTTACTATTTGTAGTCAATTTTTCTATTAACTTTTCTTCAACAGTAAATTATTGCACTTCATTTTAAATTGTATACCTTGACTGAATTCATCCAGGCAATTGATCTTGCCATAGTGTGCCCAGGTCATGCCCCCTGAACCACTGGAGGGACCTCTCTCTGTACCACAGTTTTGATCTTGTGGCCAAGATCTGACCGGGAGCACCTGAACAACACTGAACCCTAATAAACCATCATTATTGAATTATTTCTTTAAATCGAATAATAGCGTGTGCACATCTACACACATCTTTATCCCCTGTGGAGCAGCTAGCCAATGCATAGGGTCTCACCAACCAGCCGTACAGGTTTCTACTGTATATAATGTCGTCACTGATGATGAAAGGAACCTGCCGAAAGTGTTGCTCATACAGATTTTGGCTCAACATTCGGCAGCAGCAGAGCTCTTTTCAGTTGCACTCCTATTTTTTTAGGAATAAAACATGTGTTTACAATAGGTGTCTTGGGCCTTTTTCCCTCGTGGGTTGCATTTTTTCTGGTGTGAGCGTTGAGGGGCTTTCCTACATTTGGTGACCACGACGTGATTCCCTCTATCGCCAGAGGCTTCCGGCCGCTTCTCTGAAAGGTCTGTGCCCACCTGCAGTGACCAGTCACAAGCTTGCATCCCGGAGAGGTGTGCAGGACCTGTTGTAACAGAATTCCGGTCCGCTCTTTGGAGCATGGCACAGTTCTTGGAAGAATGCAGGCCGTTATTGGGACCCTGTGACAACACACAGACGTGAGTACACCCTTTGCGTGAAATAACGAGGGGCATGGTGTGTGGGGGAGTATTGTGTGCATGAGTGAAGGAGAAGTGTGGTGAGGACACATGGCAAGATTTATTTTTTGGTGTTATTGTTTGGTAATTTAAGAGGATTTTACAGAGGAAAAAAGGAGTGTGGGAGCCTTTCCCAGTGAGGGGAAGATGATGGCACCATTTGTTTTGGGATGAATGTGTGTGAATGTTAGCCAGTGCCATATTTATATAGAATTGTGAATACAGCAATCTCAAAACGCGTAAATGAAATCCGGAACAGTGGGCTCGTAAGAATAAAAACCTCCACTCCAGACACTCACCTCTCCTATCACTATGCTCACTGTACTCTACACCAATACACACAAGAGAGCAGCTACCCCTCGATCAATTTCAGCTTAGCTGCTCACATACGAACAATACTCCATGGAACACCTCAACATCTCGCTAGAACTCATCTTTACCCCACGAAAACATCAGCCTGGCTGCTGAAATAAGTGTCCAACGCAGGCCTAATGCAGCCAGAATCCAGTCTCGGAGCCCAGCCTCCAGACTACACACATTAGGCTAATCTCAATACCACCACACCTAATGTTAGGATGCAGCTACCATCAGCCAATCGCATCGGCTGCACACATATTGAGTGCACCCAAGCACCCTATGATACCCTACTCTCTCGACTGAACTGGACTACGGTCCCCACGGGCGTCCAACCCACAAGCGCTTTGAGATCAGACCAATGATATATAAAGTGCTATATAAATGCCAAATAACAATGAGGAGATACAAAATAGGAGCTCTGTATAATTAGTGGGCTTGGTTGAAGTAGTGGTTGTTTTAGCATGTTATTTTAGTGTATTAAGATTTTTCATGTAACAGGTGGAGGCCAGAGGTGGGCCGGTCTGGGTAGGTTGTGTAGTGTGATGAGGTGTGTGTGCACGTGTTGACAGGGGGCGGTGGGAACAGTGGACTTGTGACTTTGGTGATAGAAGTGTGCGCAGCGCATAATTGTAAAGGTTGGGGTTTTAAGCATGCAAAATGTGAAGCTGACAGGGGAGACGCCATTGGAGTATATGTATGACATGCATTACTTCTCGTAATAGCATTTCTGAGGATTGGATCTGCTTAGATTCACATGCTGTACATACGGTCCGACATCTAGTGGTAACCGCAGAGTATGGCACCTTGTCTTTCGAGGATAGAAAGGGGATGTCGACATGGGCGTGCCTGTAACACTATCCCTAACGTGACGTGTAGTGTAACCAAAATCCCTCACACGTCGAGGTCCCTCCGATAGTCATGAGGCTCCCTCACGGCAGAAAAAATACTATCGTGAGTGAGTACAGAAAGAGAGAAGAAGTAGTAAGATGTCTATGTTCCTTCCATCCGAGAGGGGAGGAAGGGTGGGCGCATGTGAATCTAAGCAGATACAATCATCAGAAATGCTATTACAGTAAGTATTGCATATCTTCTGATGCTTGTGAACCTGCTTAGAATCACATGCTGTGCATAGACTAGCAAGCAGTAACCGGAGTTGGAGGAGGGATGCGAGAAGGAACAGTAGTGAAACGATGTCTTAGTACTGCTTGTCCAACCTGAGACTCAGACCTAGATTGAGTGTCTAGGCAATAGTGTTTTGTAAAGGTTTGTACAGAACTCCAGGTTGCCGCTTTGCAGATGGACTCGAGAGGAACATTTGCAATGAATGCTATGGAAGCCCCAGTGCCCCTAGTTGAGTGTGCTCTAGGCTTGAAGGGCAGATATCTCTTGGCAAGAGTGCAGCAGAGTGATGCAATTGGTAATCCACCTTGAGCTGGATGCTTTAGATACAGGGTCCCCTTCTCTACCAGCCGCCACTGAAACAGAAAAAATGGTTTGTCTTTCTTAGTGTTTTAGTTCTTTCAAGACAGTACATGACTGCCTTGCGGATATCCTGTGTGTGTAGGTTTCTCTCTGCCACGTTAGTGGGGTTCCGGAGGAATGTGGGTAGTTCTATAGACTGGTTCACATGGAACTTAGAAATAAATTTGGGCGAACCCGTGGGTGAGTGCACAGAAACACTTTATCTCTGAATTTTAATGAAAGGGTCTCGAATTGAAAGAGCATGTAGTTCACCGACTCTTCTTATGGAAGTGACTGCCACTATGAAAGTGGTCTTATAAGTGAGCCTTTTGCATACGTTCAAAGGGAGACCGCATAAGTCTGGTTAATACCACATTTAGGTCCCATCCGGGAGCCGGGTTAGAAATAGGGATTCATTCTTTTAACCCCTTCCATGAAAGCTTCAATTACTGGGATCTTCCACTACAACACCTTTTGCTGGGACATGGTATAGGCTGAAAGTGCAGCCAAGTGGCCCTTTAGGGAATTCAAAAGTAGGCCCTAGTCTAGTGAGTCAGTCAGGTATAACACAAAATGAGTAGGAGCGCAGTCAATGGGATTGATGCTCTTACCAAATGACGAAGCGTTTCCACTTATTGGAGTAGCAATGTCGGGTGTAAGGTCTTCTTGCTTCTCCAAGTACATCCATGCATCTCTGAGGAAGTTGGAGATGCCCAAACTCTATATCTCAGGAGCCAGGCCGCTAAGTTGAGTCTGCGGGCATGGATGAAGTGTTTCCTCCTTGTCCTGAGATAGCACGTTGTATGGGCAAGGTAGTTTCACTGGAGGAGAAAGAGAGAGACCTCTCCATCAGATGGGAGAACCAGGGTTGGCGTGCCCAAATCAGGGCCACCAATATCATGGTGACTGGTTCCTGGTGCATCTTGTGCCCAATTCTCTTGAGTAGAGGGGGTGGGGGGTGGTAGTGCATAAACAAATTTCCCTGACCATGTTATCCAGAGACCGTTCCCCTTGGATTGGTTTTGAGGGTACCTGGAGGCATAATCTGGGCATTGTGATTCTTCAGAGTTGCGAACAAGTCAATCTCTGGGAAGCCCCATTCTGCGAAAACGTTGGAGACAATGTCCTTGTGTAGACGCCATTAGTACTCCAAGGGCAATGGGAAGTCTCCGCTGAGCACGTCTGCCAGAAGATTGAGTTCCCCTGGAACGTGTTGAGACAATAGAAACCTCTCGTGTTTGAGAGCCCATTACCAAATGTTCTGTGACAGCTTGGACAGCCCTGGAGAGTGTGCGCCCTTGCTTGTTCAGGTAGTACATGGCCGTGGTGCTGTCCGTGAGGATCAGTACCGTCTTTCCCTGTAACTGTGTCTGAAAGGCCTTCAGTGCTTTTAATACCGCTATAACTCCAACAAGTTTATGTGGTTGGATGCTACTGCTGGGGACCAAACGCTGTGTGCCATCTGTTGAAGGAGGTGAGCCCTCCACCCCGTGAGAGATGCTTCCGTCATGAGAGGAACAAGTTACTCGTACCTGGTAACGTTTTTTTTTAGATGGGACGACGACGTAATCCATATATATGACAGTAATCACCACAGCTGTGCTGCTTTGGAAAATCTTTCGGCGTCTGCGTCCTGCGTCGATGACGTTGATACGTCTTCGAGGACCTCCTCCGACGGCAGACGTCACCGGATGTTATAAGTAGGACGCATGACGCCCGTAGCCTCAGTTGTAGTTTTTTCCCAGAACGTGTGGCACCAAACTACTGCCAGTATGACCACAGAAAGCCTTACGGAAACGTAAGCTGCAATCGCATAAGAAATTCTGTAGCGGGGAAGGCAGGGACGGAGCGATATGGAATACGTCATTGGACCATCCCATCGAAAGAACATTACCAGGTAAGAGAGTAACTTGTTCTTCGAGGGGATTGGGTCCTCCAATGTAATCCATATCTATGACAGACTCCCAAAGCAGTACCAACGCAAGGAGGTGGGAAAAGAATTTAGAATATAAAAATTTACAATGCCCAATAAAATTGCAGAGTAAAGGACCGCCTTGCCAAAGGCCAGATCCTGCCCACGGATAGAATCGAGGGAGTAGCGACGTACAAAAGTATGGACCGAAGCCCAGGTGGCTGCATCACAGATGTTATGAATAGGAACATCCCTCTGCAGGGCAGTAGAGGCAGCCATACCCCTGGTAGAATGGGCCCGCAAGCCTACCGGAGGGTCCTTACCCGGCAAGCTGTAACATTCAGAAATTGCCAAGATAATCCAACGAGATAAAGTCTGCTTAGTAACAGCTTGTCCCAAACGCCTTCCAGCGTAACCAATAAAGAGTTGATCGTCCACTCTGACCCGGGACATGCGTGAAATGTAGAAACTTAAAGCTCGCCTAGGATCTAACCTATGGAGCCTCTCCTCGTCCTTACCAGGATGTGGAGGAGGATAAAATGCCGGAAGAATAACCTTCTGGCCTAAATGAAATTCCAACACCACCTTCGGAAGAAAGGAAGGACGAACTCTAAGGACAACCCAGTCCTTATGAAACACAGTGAAGGGTGGCTTAACTGAAAGTGCCTGTAACTCACTCACTCACTCTGCGAGCGGAAGTGACCGCAACTAAAAATACAGTTTTAAGAGTTAACAGTCTCAAAGGGCAAGAATGCAAAGGCTCAAACGGAGCACCCATTATAAACTTGAGAACAAGGTTCAAATCCCAACTAGGTACCTGGAAAGGTGACGGTGGGAACACATTAGTGAGCCCTTTTAGAAACTGAGAAATTAAAGGAATTTTAAAATAAGAACACTCTTCAGACGAGCGCTTAAATATGGACAGCGCCGCCAGGTAACCTTTAACGGTACCCACTTGCAAGCCCCCGTGGGCTAAAGAAAGCAAAACAGACAGAACCACAGGAATGTCACATGAAAAAGGATCCACATTCTTAACCCTGCACCAGTCGCAGAACTTTCTCCAACGGCAACGGTACAGGGACTTTGTCGCCGGCCATCTGGCTGAAAGCAACACCTCCATCACGTCTTCAGGGAGGTCCCAATCCCTATACCTCAACCTTTCAGAAGCCAAGCGTGAAGGTTGAGGGATCTGACCTCTGGATGGAGAAACTGACCCCCCTCCCGTGAGAGCAGATCGTCTCGGTAGGGAAGACGATGTGGAGGGCAGATGTACAAGCCGAGAAGGTCCGGTTACCACGTCCTCCTGGCCCATGCCGGAGCAATGAGGATCATCTGGGAACCGAACCTCCGTAACCTCTGCAGCACTTGCGGGATGACAGGGACTGGAGGAAACGCGTAAGCAGTGGGAATGACCACTCCAATACAAATGCATCTCCTAAGGCTCCTCTTGGAGGAAATTCCTGCAAGCAGAACCTTTCGCACTTCCGGTTGACACTGGAGGTGAAGAGATCCACTTGAGGGGTCCCCCAAAGGGCGAGAGAATCTCCTGAGCCAACTCCCACTCGTGAGAGACCGCGCTCTGCCTGCTCAGAGCATCCGCCGTCTCGTTTTCGTCTCTGACCAGTTGAACTGCCGAGATCGAAATTTCCTGCTGGATTGCCCAGAACCAGAGCTGCATCACCTCCCTGCACAGAGGAAGTGACCCCCCCCCCCCTTTTTGTTGAGGTAGTCCATGGCCACTGTGTTGTCCGTCAGAATCAGGACATTCTTTCCGCGCACAGCTGGCAGAAAAGCCTTCAGGGCACGCCCGACGGCCCTCAGCTCCAACAGATCGATATGGAGTCTGGACTCCAACGGAGACCAACCACCGCTGACTGTCAGTTCGATGACATGAGCTCCTCATCCCGTGAGGGACGCGCCCGTCACGATCGTCACCTCCGGCCAGGGCAGCCAAAACAGAGCCCCCTTCATCAGATTGCTTTCAACAGCCCACCACAGAAGGTCCTGGGCGACCGAGGGCAGCACCTGAACGGGGTCCGACATCCTGCCGGAGGACTGAGACCACTGGAGCTTGAGTGCCCATTGCAAAGATCTCATCCGCAACCTGGCCTCTGGCACCAGAAGAATGCAGGATGCCATGAGGCTGAGCAATCTCAAGAACTGGAACGCAGGGAGACTCTGGGCATGTTGGAACTTTTGCACCATCTTACCTGGGGAGGAAAACACTGCCCGAGGGACGTGTCGAGCACTGCTCCGATGTACTGGAGCCTCTGAGTTGGCGTCAAGTGGGACTTCTTTAAGTTGAGGGAGAAGCCCAGCTTGTGGAGGGAGTGGCAGGTGATGGACAGATGTTCCAGGCATTTCTCAGGAGAGCACGCCCTGATCAACCAATCGTCCAGGTAGGGGTAGACGTGAATCCCCCTTTCCTGAGATGCGCTGCCACCACTACCATGAGCTTGGAGAAGACCCTCGGGCGGAGGTCAATCCGAACGGCAGGACCCGAAACTGAAAGTGAGAGTTGCCAACCGCGACCTCAGGTACTTCTTGTGCTTTGGATAGATTGGCACATGAAAATAATCGTCCTTGAGGTCGAGAGACACCAACCAGTCCTGAAGTTGAAGGGCCTGGAGGACTTGAGAGAGAGTAACCATCTTGAACTGGTCCTTCCTGAGGAGTTTGTTCAAACCGCGCAAGTCCATGATGGGTCTCAATCCCCCGTCTTTTTTTGAAATAAAAAAATAAGGGAAATGCCATCCCTTGTTCCTCTCCGCTACAGGCACCAGTTCGATGGTGCCTTTCTCCAGCAGGGCTTGAATTTCCTGCGCAAGGAGCAGATCCGGACTCTTCAAAGAGAGATTCCCTGGTGGATTGTCGTAAGGCCTCTGCCGAAAGGGAAGACAGGAACCTGAGCTGAATCGGCTGCGGCGTTGCCCGAGGGCAAAGAGGCAACTGCTGAGCGGCCTTGACACCTCGAGTACCTTGATTTCCACCTCTGGCACTCCTACGGTGGCCCCTTTGACTAGCAGCTCCTCTCGCATTTACTAAAGGATGAGTGATAACGAAAGGAACCTCCCCTCCATTGCTGTCCCCTAGGACGAAAAGGCGGAGGTTGTCGAACTGCAGCGCTCAATGACTTTGCTGCAGCTTTTGAGGTCTGCAACCTCTCTAGGCTCTCGTCAGCCTTGCTGCCAAAAAGATGTACACCATCAACGGGCATGTTGAGGAGCCGGGCTTGCACATCAAGAGCAAATCCCGACTTCCTCAAAACAGCCTCGAAAGGCGTCGAGTGAATCGCCGTCGACGGCTTCGACACAGGCCTCGAGGGCGGAGCCCCGAGGGTGTCCTTAGACAGCCTGGGCACCGATGGCGTCGACGACTTCCTCGGAGGCGGAGCCTCGAGAGAGTCCTTAGACGACCTTGGCGCCACAGGCGTCGATGTCTTCTTCGAAGACTGCACAGGTGCACACTGTCTTGAGCGTGTCGAGGACCGGGACCTGGAGCGGGCATGACTAGAACGATTCCTCTTGTCCGAGCTGGACCATTCCCGCGAATCGTGCTGACCACCCGAGCCCGAAGGCGTACGAGCGGTGTCTCTAGTACGGTCACGCCCGACCCCACTCGGAGGCACGGACGGACCGGTGCCCTGCGATTCAAGAATCGCCAACATTTTCTTACCGAAGGAAGCCCATTCCTCTTGAGTCGCATGCTTGGTGGGATAAGCAACCCGCCGACGGGCGGAGTCCTCGGACGGGGAAGGCGACCGATGACGGCGCTTCCGTGAGTACCTCGAAGAGGCAGAGGAGTGGCAGGACCCACTCTGGGACCGAGACCCCATACTTAAGACGACGATGCGGAGAGTCGCCCCTTGAATAGTCCTGTCGAAAGCCCAGTGGACCTCTACTTCCGGGGCTTGGACATCTTACCGACCGACAGCTTCTTCTTACGCTCCCGCAAGGCCTTGGACGTAAGCGACTGGCAGTCAACACAATTATCCGTGTCGTGGGCCTCCCCGAGGCACCAGAGGCAGGCGTTGTGCGAGTCTGTCACCGACATCTTGGACCCGCAGTCCCCCACACTTCTTGAAGCCCGGACGCGGGGTGGAAGACGAGGAAGACATCCCTTCACAAACAAACAGGTTCAAAGAACCGAAAGAACCAAAACTCCAAAGAGTCAAAGCGCGCCGAGGTCTCCGAAGCGAACACGTTCACGGAAAACACGGAATTGAGGCTACGGGCGTCGTGCGACCTACTTATAACATCCGGTGATGTCGGCCGTCGGAGGAGGTCCTCGAAGACGGTTTATCGACGCAGGACGCCAAAGATTTCCGAAGCAGCACAGCTGTGGTGATTACAGTCAGATATGGAATACGTCGGAGGACCCCAATCCCCTCGCATGGCTTCTACTGCAGGTGTGGGGAAGGTTTTCCCCTTCGAGAGGTTTTCCCTCGAGCACCACTGCAAAGAGAACGAGGGCTGCCGAGATACCACTAGATCGTCCCACTGTCCGCTGGCCTGACACCACTGGCTGTTGAGCCACTCTTGCATGGGGCGCATGCGCAAACGTGTGTGTGGAATCAAGTATATGCAGGATGCCATCATCCCTAACAGTCGCATGGCCTTGCGTACCATCCCCTCTCGACTGGCTACATACTGAGGGATCTCAAACAGAATGTTTTGGACCCTCTAGTTGGAGGGGAAGACTAGGCCGTCTTCTGTCTGAATAGAGCCCCCAGGATCTGCTCGACTTGGCTGGGGTTGAGGCTGGACCTCTTCTCGTTTATGGAGAATCCCAGCCTGAATAAGAGGTCTATCGTCTTCTGCGTGTTTGACAGGCATGTACCGTAGGAGTCCCGTGTTATGAGCCAGTCGTAGAGGTAAGGATAAACTGGGGATGGATTGTCTGCGCAGGTGGGCTGCTGCAACTGCCAGTACCTTTGTAAATACCCTTGGGGCTGTGGCAATGTCGAAGGGAAGGACCTTGAACTTAAAGTGTTTATCATCGATCATTAACCTTAGGTATTTCCTGTGTGCTGGCAACATTGAAATATGAAAGCATGCATCTTTCATGTCCAATGTTGCCTTGTAATTCCCCTCTGTCAGTAGAGGAATTACCTCTTGCAGCGTTACCATACGAAACATTTGGGGTTTGACAAATTTGTTTGCAAGTCTAGCACAGGGCGCATTGTAAGATCCTTTTTGGGCACAAGGAAGTACACTGAATAAATACCCTTGTTTACCTGTAGAACGGGGACGACTTTGATTGCGCCCTTTTCTTGCAGAATCTAGACCTCTTGCAGGAGGATCTACAGGTGTTCTGGTGTTTGACTCCTGGACTTTGGAGGCCTGAATTGAGGTGGCCGGCTGAACTCTATGCAATAACCATGGGTGACGGTCTTGAGTACCCACTGGTCTGTGGTAATTCCCTCCCATGCGTGTAGGAAGATGTTATATGTCCACTGACCGGGGAGGCATGGGAGGGTACCCGGATTTGAGAGTCATTTCTGACTGGAGGCCGGGTGCCTCTAGGGGTGGCATTGCATCCCCTTCCTTTCCCACGGCGTTGTCCTCTGGGTGGATATGGATTAGAGGTGGCAGACTCCTGTCCTGAGGACCGATTGTTTCCCGAGCCATATTGGTTATGTGAAAGGCCCTTTGTTGAAAGGGCCTTTGAGTGATCGGATTCAAAGATTTCAAAGTCTTGTATTCTTTCTTGGCAGTTTCCAGCGCCTCATCAACAGCCTTGTCAAACAGGTTAGTCTTACACTGGTTTGTTGATTAGCAGCGCTTGTGTCTCCGGTTTGAACCCCTGAGTTCTTTAACCAAGCGTGACGTTTCAAAAGGGTACCCTAGGCTAAGGTTCTGCCTGCTGTCGCAGCAGCGTCGGAGGTGTTTTTGGGGATGTTATGGTTTACTTGCTTACCCTCCAACACAATTGTAAGCAGGCAAAAGCGCACTGGTTCAGAGACCTCCTGCAGGCCCTCCTGCAGCAGGTTCCATTGGACATCAGAATAGCTGGCCAACAGAGTGGTGTTGTTGGCTATCCGGGTGGAATATGCTGCCGCAGTTGTGATTCTCTTCCCAAGAGCATACAATTTTTTTACATTCTTTGTCCGGCGGTGCCTCACCTGTGGACAAGGGAACCCCTGCCCCTTTCCTTGTTGTGACAGCAAGAGGATCCGGGGTGGAATGACCCCTAAAAGAGAAGAGGTCATAAGGGAAGGGGCAAAAGTTTTTCCACTCGCAGGTTTACAGCCCTGGTTTGTGAAGGTGTTAATAGGGATGGGGGGATGCGCCTTTTGATAGAGTTAAGTAAAGGGATAGCTTGGATGGCAGGAGGCTTCTCATTTAAAATGTCCTCTACGAAATCTGAATCTAGCACCACCTCTAGCGTGGCTATCTGGAAGTGCTCGGCTTCTTTTTTCAGAATGGCGTTAAACGCCATGTGGTCATCTACAGGAGATGCATGAAGCATAGTTGGGGAGTCCATACATATGGTATCAGGATCCGGAGTATGGGTAGGAGACAGCCAAGGTGGGTTCCCCCAATCCGGGGTTTGATCAGTGGGATCTTCAAAGGGATCATCCTCCTGTGAATAAGGGTCAAGCAGAATCTTCTCCTCTCGAGCCCTTCGCTCCTCTACCTCCAACTCCCCTCAGGGTCAGTCGTTTTTCAAAGAAACGAGCTGGGAGCAGATCTCGGTCTTCGGCTGGGGCCTCCCTTTGGAACAGCCTACCAGCCACCTTGAAACTTGAGGAGAACCATCTCCGGTTCCGGAAGCGCCTCAAGACCTTCCTCTTCGCTTCCGCCTTTGCCCCTCTTCTCCCCTGCTGACCTGTTTTTCTCTTGGCACTGTGCACCTGGACACTCTCCGTCCTTCGGGCCCAGTTACCAGCTCACCCTGCCTCCCTCCAGGCCTCCCATTGCACTGGGTTCTGTATCTGTACCCATACAGTCCCTCACTCTTCCTCTGCACTTATCAGATCTACCCTATCTGAATAATCTTGCACTTGCCACTTGCTGGCTGCACTACCACTTTTTCATTGCCTGCATTTATTCATTTATTTAACTTATTCTTTTCTCTCCTCTGTTCTGCACTTTCCACTTCTCCCACTTTCCCCTTTTCCCTTCTCCATGCACTTGTGCGTTCTTAATGTCACTGGGCCTAGTAAGATTGTGGTTTTAATTTTTTGTTCTCCCCTTGTTCCCCTCCCTTTGCTTGGTCGCGCTCTGTAACAGTTGTGTACGAGCGCGATATAAATCAAATATATCATATCTCTTCTTGATCTGGAAGAGGGCAAGAGGTTCTTTGGAATTTGGCCACTGTGGGATAAAGGTATTCTTCACTGGGCCTTTTAGCAGTGAATTTCTCAGAGAAGTCCACAAATGTAGCTAGCCTTTCCATACATCCTTCAAATTTCTCCTTGGTCCATGGAGATAAGCCAGAGGGGGAAAGGGCTCCTCCTGGGGATCCCCTTGCCTAGAACGCCGAGATTTGTCAAGGAGAGTCTTCGATAAGGGCTGGGAACTCTCAGAATAATCCTCCCGACCTTCCGGGGATTTAGACGTGTCTTTCGACTTGTCTTTTTGTTTACTCGTGGTTGAAACTACCTTAGCAAGACTCTAGTGGATGTTCAGTGTCACTGGGAGGGGTTTAGGCTCTTTAAACAGTTGTGCCGTAGATTGACGCAACCGGGGCTTTTAGGAGGCGTCTCAACGGCCTTGTGGTTTTTTGACTGGCGCCCTTGCTTGCAGAATGCCCAGACGCATGCCGCTAACGCAGTTGCAGGGAGGGCTACCGATCATGAGAATCGGTGGGTGCCGTTGAGGAACTTGACGTACCCGTTGGTGCCTTGAACCGCTTCGACTGATGCATCGCGGCGGTACCAGGGGTTGTGTGTTTTGTGCTATGAGTAGCGGGTGCGTCCCTGTTGCTGGGGTGTACATTCCCCATAGCAGGATTTTCGTCGTGCCTGGTGGGGCTGGGGACAGACGTTTTGGAGCGTGGGTGCTCTGATGTGATGTCAATGGCATCCAGATTGGAGCCAAGGCTGTTCCTTAGATCCTCATCATTTTCGGCAGCAGGGGAGCTAATCTCGGCCTGCGACATGGCATATGCCGCCCACCGGTTTACTCAACGCTCCTTGATCATCTTAGGACGCAAGTGTGAACAAATCCGACAAGACGCCTCGTCGTGATTGAGAGGGAGACACTTACTGCACTGCTGGTCTTTCCAGGGGTATTTTCCCTTAAAGGAAGGGCAAAATTTTAATTGTGTCCTGTCCATAGCTCAGGTGTGTTAAAGCGACCGCAAACCCAAAAGGGCAAAGAGTGGGGAGAAAGACATTCTTAAAAAGAGTAGAAACCCCCAGACCCTACTTGCCCTACTGTATAGGCTGGCCAGAAGGCCCTGCCACACAGTCGACAGCGTTGACTGGCGCACCAGCCGTCAAAGTCTGTTCTTTCACCGTCTTTGGCAGTGGCTAGGAAGTAATCGTCAAAGAGGGGACGAATATATAAATGAGCGGAGGTCAGGAAGTATACATTTTTGCAATAAGTAAGAGCTCTGCATAAGGTGACCAGCTAGCTGGGTGGAAAAAAACAATCTGAGGGCCCTCAACGCGTGAGGGAGTTTGGGTACTCTACACATCACATTAGGCATAGTGTTACAGGCACGTCAATTCCTCTTTCAATCCTCGAAAGACAAGATGCAATACTCTGCGGTTACCACTAGATGTCAGACTATATGCACAGCATGTGATTCTAAGCAGAGTCACTAGCAGCAGAAAGTACTTTACCATTGTACAGAGATAAGATAGAGAAATATCAAACAATGGGTGGTAGCGTGCAGGGCACCCACAACAGAGGGATATTAGAACACACAAGCATGTTTTTAGCTGCTAAATATAAAAGGCAAACAATTTCAGAAGAGAAAGGAGATATTAGACCTGTGGAAGATGATAGAGGATGTGGAGGACTGGGATGGAGGGAGGACACATTCCTGAAGCAGTAGTCCTAGATGCAATGTCCGTTACAACACAGGAGAACAAAGCTGTGCTCTCACATACAGGGCTTTACTCACTCACCACTCGGCCAGCCACAGGATATACAAACCTGCATATGTGCCCACCCCGGCGACTGCCCCACCTCCCTGCAGACTGACACTGAGTGCTATCACCCCCCAGGATAGTAAGGTTCAAAAGGAGCAAGAAGAGAGACTGGAAGCTTTGCGGGTAGATTTGGTTGATTGTGGGTCGACACAGGAGGGCAGGGGGTAGGAGGTGGTGTGGGTTGGTTGAATGGACAGTAGGTGACATTTTGTTTGGGTTAGATAGTACGGCCATAAAGGATGTGCAAATTGAGAAGGAGTGAAGTGCTGACAGGCGAGCAGGAAGTGCGGAATAAAGGACAGTGAGGTCTGTAATGGATGCAGACAGAGCTGAGGGAAGACGAATGGGACACACTGGCTGAGATTGAGGACGATGAAGGGGATGTGCAGCAGACACCGGAGATTAAGCCACGGGTGGAAAGGTAGTGGGGACCACGATTAAGGAATGGATCTGGTCGGGTGGCATTGGCAAGGAAAAAGGGGAGTGCCGTTGTTGCATAAAGGTCTAGGCAGAACGGACTAGGTACTCTGGGTGCAAATGGGTAAGAATAATTTGATTAAGCTGCTCCCGCCTCTTACTGCTGGGGCTGGAAATGGATCAATGCCTTTGAAAAACAGGCAGTGGGGATTCCCTTGGCCGTGGGGGATGTAAAAAGCCTGCTTGCTGCGGTTGTGGGTCAAAGCTGGTTATCAGTGAGTAAAGCTAGATGATTATGCACACAATGGCGCACCCTTTAAAAATATCAGGTCAGAGCTGTGAGACACGCTGCAGGAAAGGTACCCCGACACACCAGACCTGCAGTCTATCATGCAGTATACCATATAGGATGATGAAGACCCTGAGCAATACATTATTAAGGTTCAGGAGATGTGGCGTGTGGAGACAGTGGACCAGTGGGACTGGTCAGTTCCTCTTATTTTGTTATTAAAAGTTCAGAAGGCGTTTGACAAAGTGGGAATTGAAGCGAAAGGGTGGGCTGAAATTCAAACCATAATAATACACAATTGAAAAAGCTAGCAAAAAAGCACTTGAAGGGGCAGTATCATCAAATGCGCAAACAGAGGTGGCAGAGCAGACCTCCAGGTTTTAGAACAGCTGCGTTTTGGCCCGGAGGACAATGACGGTGGGGAGGCGGACCTCAGTATCCCGCAGTACCTCTACCCGGGGTGGCAGCAATGAGGTCAGCAGCCAAGAGGGGTTGATTCAGAGGGGAAAGAGGGGGGATGTGGAGGTATGGGACCTAGAGATGCAGGTATGGGCCCCTCGTAATGCTGGAGCTGTGGTAAGTACTAAGTGGGGACATTTTGGCAATGCAGTGTAGGAGCAGGCAGGGGGTGATGCAACCGATATAGCAACTATTGCTTACCACCCCAGCTCCTGAGGCCAACCACAATACCCTAGGAGGTAAATCGTGCTTATACTCAAACCACCACCATGATCCCCAGGTGCACAAGGGCAGACCCTCAGATGACACTCATTGATTCCCCAAAAAAACACCATGTACAGAAGTAACATGCCAATGAACGAAGCAGTGCCAAATGGCACTGTCGTACCCCGAGTGAGTGATTGTAGTGAGGAACAACCCTTTCACATTCCCCGGCACCTACACATACCCTGACTAGGGCAGCCCCCAAAGAACTTTTGCGTGTCCAGTCCTGTCCATGACAGTCCACCCTGACAAGAAAACCCTGGTGGGCGATGAGATGGGCAACAAGCAATTTGTGTTCATGGTTGACCACTAAATCATGCATCAGTGAGAGAAAACTGTTGATACACAGGGCCCTCTGGGGCTGTCGCCATGGTTCCCTACACAAAAGAAGTGGCTATCAAAATAAGAGGAAAGTTGATATGTGCAATCCTGTTGTATTCTGAGAGCTCCCCGATAAATTTGTTGGGGCGAGACCTGCTAAGCAAACGATATGACCATCTCCTTTGCAGACCAGGGAATAGGGTGTGCCACCCCGGGCATGTGTGCTATAAGAGCAATGATCGTAATACATGCAAGGGGAGCAGAGGCAGTGGTTTGCTGTATTCCCACAGACCCGGATATGTTTGTGTATGGCATAACAGTGCTTCTTGAGTCTGTGCCCCAAATTGGCAAGGCCTGTTGGAGTGCCACCTGACATCATTTTCTGACCTGTGTTAACCACTGAATTGGTGGCAGGAACGATACGACCCTGGATTTACAGGGCCTGGTGGTGTCAGCTAAGAGGATTGTTGTAATTGGGACCGACTTAGAAGGGTGCGAGTGGCACACAGTGGTGTGCATTGACCCTACTAAAGTTCCACTTCGAGAAGTAACTGATAGACTTGTTTAAGGATGGACCAGATGATGGCGAGATTATGATATATTTTATTTATATCGAGCTCATACAAGGTGTTTTCAGAGCGCGACCAAGCAAAGGGAGGGGAACAAGAGAAAACAAAAATACGATCTTACTAGGTCCAGTGACATTAAGAATGTGCAAGTGCATGGAAAAGGGAAGGGGGGAGGTGCGTGGAAGGGGAGAAATGGAAAGTGCGGAAAAGAGGAGAGAACAGAATAAATAATAAGTGGAATAAATAAATAATACATGCAGTGGAAATGGTAGTGGCAAGTGCGTGATTAGTAAAGTAGGATATATCTGATAAGTGCAGGAGGAGAGTGGGGGGACTGTATGGGTACAGATACAGATCCCAGTGCCGGAGGTGGTCCGGCTGCAGTGCAGGAGGGAGGCAGGGTGAGCAGGTACCTGGGCCCGAAGGACAGAGGGTGTCCAGGTGCACAGTGCTGAGAGAAAGAAACAGATCAGCAGGGGAGAAGAGGGGCAAAGGCAGAAGCGAAGAAGGTGGTCTTGAGGTGCTTTCAGAACCTGAAATGGTTCTCCTCAAGTTTCAGGGTGGATGGGAGGCTGCTCCAAAGGGACGTACCAGCCGAAAACAGATCTGCCTCCGGCTCGTTTCTTTGAAAAACGGCATACACTGAGGGAATTAGAAGTAGAGAAGCGAAAGGCTCGAGAAGAGAGGTATTTACGGAGAGATAGTTGAAGGTATACAGACCCAGGCTCCAGAAAGCCTTGTGGACAATGCAAAGGTTTTTGTATTTAATCCTTGCATCCACTGGGAGCCAATGAAGGGATTTCAGAGCTGGAGAGATACAATCACAGGGCTTGAGGCGAAGGACAAGCCTTGCAGTCCTGTTCTGGATTATTTGTAAAGGGAGAAGAGGGGAAGCAGGTAGATTTAGAAAGAGGCTGATACAATAGTCCAACCTGAAGAGAACCAGAGCTTCGGAGACAGTGAGCTTCTGGGGGAAGGAGAGGAAAGGCAGAGTACGTTTAAGGAGATGCAGTAAGAAGTTTGACTTTTTGGAGATGTCAGATGTGTGCAGAGAAGGAAAGTGTGGAGTCCAAGATAACCAAGGTTCTTAGACTCGCATGTAGGGGTAGCAGGGCCAAGGGAGGCCAGCCAGAGAGGGGAAAGGATGGTGAAGGTGTCCCAATGAGGAGGATCTCAGTTTTGTTGCCATTTAAACAAAGATCGTTGGCAGCACACAAGTTTTGAATGGCAGATAGGTAATTAGAGATGAGGGAAGGCGAGGAGGTGGCTGAAGGAAGCCTAAAAATGAGTTGGGTGTTGTCAACATAGCACTGGAAGTTGGAGCAGAATGCAGTAGGCGAGAGTTGCCAGGTATTGGTTGAAAAGCCAGGGCGAGATTGTGCTAGCGATTTCTATCCCTTGTGACATTATGGTGCAGTATCTTAAAGTGCAATGCCCATTGATGGCTTTCGAAGCCCTGGCCCCCTTTACTGAGACAGACTTTGAGGAGGTACCTGGAAGGCTCCGGACAACATATGCCCATGACTTGAGGCTCTAACAAGGAGGAACCCCAGTCCGATTAACACTCAAGCCAGGCACTGTGCCCGGGTGAGGCAGTATCCTAAGGCAAGGGAGGGGATACAGGACACTACTGTTGCCCTACTAAATCAGTGGATAATTGCACCATCCACCTCACCATGCAACACTATGTACCAGATAAAGAAGGCAAAGGGGGTGGAGCTGGATAATGATTCAGAATTTTCGCCCTCTTAATGACATTGTACAGGCAGAATTTGAAACATCCCTAGAGAAGCGACAAACTTTACTGTAGTGGATCTTAACGCCTTCTTTTCTGTCCCCTTTGCACCCCGACTCACAATACCTCACCACATTTACGCATGGGGGGATGCACTGTGAACACACAAGACTCTTTCAAGGGTACTGGGAGTCCCCCTGCATTTTTAATAGGATATTTCATGCTGATTTAGGAAATATTCTGTTGCCTAGCACAATTATTCAGTATGTTGATTTACTGGTGTGTAGCGTCAGCGAGCACCAGTGCAGTATGTTGATGATTTACTGGTGTGTAGTGTCGGCAAGCACCAGTGCAGGAAGGACTCCATAACACTCCTACAGCTTTTGGCAAGCAAGGAATACAAGATTGATAAGGCTAAATTACAGTACTGCCTCCAGGAAGTGCTCTATTTGGGTCAATTGATTTCTGTAAATGGCAAAATAATAATTGCTGATTGCACTGTCCATGTGTACGCCACCCTGCAACCCAAAGCAGTGAAGGAGTTTAACAAGTTACTTACCCCTGGTAACGTTCTTTCGATTGGATGTGTTTCTCCCATCTTTTGAAATATACATATCCAGCTTTAGCTGCTTCGGAAACATTGTCCAGCAGGGGGCATTGCGCGTCCATGTTAGTCGAGTATGTCCCTCCCAGGGCCTCCATCTCAATGTCGATGTCATCACTCGTATATAGTGCGCACAGCGACCGGTCGCTTCAGTTCCATTTCTGTGCATACTCCCAATTTTATTTTTGGGTGTACCTTACGCAGGACAGTGTTTCACCCTGAAAGAAGGCAAACTGCAATAAAAAGAAAGTTCTACTGCAGTGTATGTAGGGAGTGGCGATGAGGAATACGTGTGAGGAACATCCAATTGAAAGAACGTTATCACGGGTTAGTAACTTGTTCTTCAAATGGACTGTGTCCTTACACGTATTCCTCATTTTTTGATAGACTCCGAAAGCAGTGTTGTATTTTTGGAGGAGGGATTAAGAATTTAGGAGTTCCTTATTGGCTTGTGCGTACTGAATGTAACACCGCCTTCGCAAATCCACCTTCCCGGCCCAAGGAAGAGTCCAGACAGTAATGCCTTATGAATGTGTGAACGCAGGACTATGTAGCAGCTGCACAAATATCCTGAATTTGGACTCCCCTCTGTAAAGCAGAGGAAGTAGCCATGCCCCTGGTCGAATGAGCCCCGAGACCCTCAGGTGCAGGAGTCTTGGAAGATGAGGCTTGAAGTTAACTCACCCCCACGCGCTGATTTAAGAGCAACCAAAAGAATGGTTTTGAGTGTTAGCAATCTGTAACGCTCACCTGATTCTCGCAGAGGCGCCGGTCTTGACTGGGCGACTACCGTATCTTCAAAGGTGATGTGTAGCACCCGGTTGGCTCTTTGGGCTGGATCTCTGTGCACTGTATGCCTGACGTGTAGAGTAAGATGTCTTAGGTAAGTGAATGCCGAGCTCTCCATCTGCCTCGGGGCAGGGTGCTGTAACCAGTTTCTTCACTGGATAGGTAGCGCAGGCCTCTTGACTTCAGAGGACTGCTGTCCGTCGTTTACTGCACGAACGGTAAGTTTCGAGTCATTCAAATGTCTTTAAAGTCTTTAGTAATGATGTCTCTTGTTTTGCAGGGTTCCGGCGATGGCGGATGACGGGCTGAAGTGAGTTGAAGATGGAGCCGTGTGATGAATAGAAGCGCCTGGAAGCACGTAAGTAAGCGCTTGTTGCCTGCTTCACTATGCGCTCTAACTGTCTTTTATTTTGCAGGTACGAGTTCGGAGCGGCTGCAGGGTGCCGGAATACCCACTGGATTAGATGTGGAAAGGAGTAATGGCTCGTGAGTATTAAAGTTCCCCAATGTCTTTAAACGCACCTTGTTTTGTCTTTCAGATGCGGATGCAGCGCCGAAGGCCTCCGGAGCGTGCGAAGAGTGGTAAGCTTTTGTCTTTCAGATGCCGGAATGCAGTGTGAAGACCTCCGGAGCGCAAGAGAGTAGGTAAACTTTGCCTTTCAGATGCCGGAATGCTAACCTGTTCTTTCTTGTCTTTATAGGTGTTGCTGAAGACTGGATTCAGGATGGTAAGCCTTTTTCTTAGGCCCAGGACCGGATGCAGAGACACGATGAGCGTTCTGCTGCAGAGGTTGCAGAATAACGCGAAGCAAGATTCATCACGGGTGTGGTTTAAATAGCCTCTGTAGTGCTTAGGTGTCTCCTTCCACAGCCACGCCTAAGTAAGAAAGAGTTCCTGGTAAGAAAGAGTTCCTGCCTTCCAGAAGAGTTCCAGTGTTCTGAATCTAGGGAGTGGCTCCAGCCCACCCAACAGGAAAAGTAGTTCCAAACAGAAGAGGATCAGAGGCTCAACTGGCAGGCAAGTAAGCAGCATGGTCTGCTGAAGGTAAGTCCACCCAAGCATTATGAGCCCGGCGCTTCCAGCGCTGGGACTGGGCATATTTATGAGCCTGGTGCCACTGGCGCCAGGACTGGGTCCAAAAGGTCCCAATTGGGACTGGTTGGCACTCGGAACCTGGGTTATGGATCTGCTTCCAAGGGAGTTGGGAAAACCCTGACCTTTTGGAAGCAGAGATCATGACACAATCTTAAAGGACAGGAATTAATAGGTTTCAAAGGAGCACACATGAGAAATTCCAAAACTAAGTATAGATCCCAAACCGAGACTTGAAAGGGGATCGGAGGGAATACATTTGTCAATCCCTTCAGATACTGTATCACTAGTGGTATTTTGAAGAACGATCTCTTCAGAGGAGAGCTTAAACAGATAGCGCTGCCAAATACCCTTTAATTGTGCCAACCTTGAGTCCCAGATTAGCCAGATGTAATAAGATAGATAAAACCACAGGTGTGCTGGATGTTAAAGGGTCCACATTGTTATCCCTGTACCAGTTGCAGAACTTGTTCCAATGGCAGCGGTATGATAGTTTTCGTTGCTGGCCTTCTGGCCAAAACCAAAATCTCCATTACGTCATCCGGGAGGTCCCAATCCTTGTATCTCCACCTCTAAGATATGATGTGCGAAGGTTGAGTGTGAAAACCCAACACCCCCCTCGCGAGAAAAGGTCCCATCTTTGTGGAAGATGTATTGGAGGGCAGATGGACCTGTCCAGAAGGTCTGGGTACCACGTCCTCCTGGCCCAATACGGAACAATTAGGATCATGTTTTTCCCGAGCTTTCTCAACCGCCTGATAACTTGAGGATTGACAGGGACTGGACGAAACTCGTACAGGAGTGGAAACTCCCAGTCCACTACGAATGCGTCCCCTAGAGCTCCTCTTGGGGGAAATTCCCTGGAGCAGTACAGCTGGCACTTCCGGTTGGCACTGGTCGCAAAAAGATCCACTTGTGGGGTGCCCCCAAAGGGTGAAGATCTCTTGAAGGACTTCCTGAGCTAGTTACCACTCGTGGGAGACACTGCTCTGCCTGCTCAGAGCATACGCTGCAGTGTTCTCTTCTCTTGCTAGGTGAACCGCCAATAGGGAGATTCCTTCTTGAATTGCCCAGAACCAAAGCTGCATTGCCTCTCTGCACAGTGACCCTACACCACCTCTCTTGTTGAGGTAGTACATGGCCACTGTGTTGTCCGTCATTATAAGGACATTCTTTCCCCATATAGATGGCAGAAAGGCCTTCAGCACTAGTCCGATTGCCCTCAGTTCCAAAAGATTGATGTGTAGTTTGCACACCGATGGAGACCAAAGACTGCCGATTGTCATATTGTTGGCGTGGGGTCCCGATCCCATGAGTGAGGCGTCCGTTACTACTTTTATTTCTGGCCATGGCTGCCAAAAAGGTTCTCCCTTCAGAATGTTGTCCTCGTAGGCTCACCACAGGAGATCTTGTGTGACCCTGCTTGGAACCTGAAGGAGATCTGACATTCTGCCTGAGAATTAAGACCATTGAGTCCTGAAAGCCCACTGGCGAGATCTAATTCTCAGGCGTGCCTCTGGCACCAGAATAATTCAGGATGCCATGAGGCCGAGCAACCTCAATGTCGAATGCCGGGAGACGCTGGGCGCTTTGGAATTTGGGGACCATCTCCAGAATGTCTTGAGCCCTCACAACTGGTGCCGAGGCTTTGCCAAGGGATGCATTTAGGACTGCTCCAATGAATTGGAGCCTTTGAGATGGTTTCATATGGGACTTCTTGAAGTTGAGGGAGAAGCCCAGTCCATGGAGAGAATGACAGGTGTAGCCAATGTTCCAGAGCCTGTTCGTGGGGAACTGGCCCTGATCAGCCAATCGTCCAGGTAGGGGTAGACGCGAATTCCCCCGCCCCCCCTCCTGAGACTTGCTGCCACCACCACCATGAACATGGTGAAAACCCTCGGGCGGAAGTCATCGCAAATGGCAGCACTCTAAACTGATAATGAGAACTGCTAATAGTGAATCTCAGCTACTGTCTGTGCTTGTGTTGTATTGACACATGAAAGAAAGCATCCTGAAGTTCCAATGATACCATGCAGACCGGAAGCTGGAGGGCCTGAGGAATCTGAGAAAGGGTAACCATCTTGAACATGTCCTTCCTGAGGAATTTGTTGGAGTCCAAAATGGGTCTAAATCCTCTGTCCTCCTTGGGAATTAGGAAGTACGGGGAGTACCCAACCCTTGTTCCACTCTCTACTGGTACTGGTTCTATAGCACCTTTCTCTAGCAGGGTCAAGATATCCTGCATAAGGAGCAGATCTGGAACTTTGAAAGAGCTGTTCCCCAGTGGATGACTGAGGCTTCTTTAGAAACAGAAGGCAGTAACCCTGGGCAACTGTTTCCAATGCCCATGCATCTGAAGTAATACCTCGCCATTCTTTCAGATGCAGTGAGAGTCTGCTTCAGACTGGGGTCAGAGAAGTTTTGATGTGGCTGGAGCAGTGGCTGATGGGAAAGTAGCAGCTGCCTGGACGGTGTTAGTACCCCTTCGATTTCACCACAGGGGAATCTTTTTTTGACCTCTTTGATTGGACAGTCCTCTCCCCTTCCAATTGAGGAGTAAAAGTGAAAGGATACACCACTCCTAGTTGTGCCAGAGGGGCGGTTTTGTGGCTGTCTAATAGAAGCACCAAGGGATTTTGCTGTTGCTTTGGAGGTCTGCAGTTTCTCCAGGCTCTCGTCAGCCTTGCAACCAAATAAATGTGTGCCATCAAAGGGCATGTTAAGAAGTCAGGATTGCACATCTGGAGCAAAACCAGACTTTAACCAGGTAAATCCGTGCATTACTATACTAGCTGCCATTGACCTGCTGATCCTATCAGCCGTGTCGAGACCTGTCTGGAGGGTTCTGTACATCGCATCCTTTCCATCCTTGA
Source organism: Ambystoma mexicanum (assembly GCA_002915635.3). Taxonomy (NCBI): domain Eukaryota; kingdom Metazoa; phylum Chordata; class Amphibia; order Caudata; family Ambystomatidae; genus Ambystoma; species Ambystoma mexicanum. Next base: position 26,281 of record PGSH02014185.1, on the reverse strand, counting down.
CTAGATTTAAAAAGCTGTCTCTTCGTCCCCTTGAGGATATGCTCAGCCACCATTGATATACATTCCCAAATAGTCAGAACCTGGCCAACGTGCACGTAGCATTCACTGACTTTAGGGCCATACATGCTGCAGAGAAAACTTTCTTGGCCAAAGCAGTGTAATGCAGGTCATCGCTGTCCGGGGAAATAGTCACTATGCGTTTTGTTTGGAGGTGGATGTGGCAGCCTGCAACACCAAACTTTCAGGAGTGGGATGCTTCGTCAGATAACTAGGGTCACTACTGGATGCCCTGTATTTGGATGTTACTTTTTACATTCATTGCCCGAATTAATTATGGCGTCTCCCAAATTGTATTTACTCGCCTTTGCAGAGCCACATGAAAAGGAAGAATAGGATCCTACTGGGGGTCCTTTATCTAGGGTGTCTGGAAGATCATCCTGCTCATATATTGGTGTGGGTCTTTTCCACCCCATGTATTCCACCACCCTGGACATTACATGTCTGCAAGACCCTTCTACATGGTCAGTAGGATCAGGTCTCCTAAATTCTAGTTCTGGGGACAGATCTAGTCCACTTGCGTTTTGCAGGGACTCCTGTATATTTTTCAGCCTTGATTCCTCAGAGATCAAGGGTCCAGGAACCCCAGGTGCTCCACATTGAAGGGCAAAGGGACGTGAATCATCTGTTCTACTTCCTCATAAATAGAAAAAAGTGATTTAAAAAAAATCCTTTCTTGGTAGTGGTGTATAGTTGTGCAGAGGTGGTGGCCACAAGAAAAGCGGTCATCCACGACAAACTTAAGCAGAGCTGAATGCATAGGCTCGAATGGGGCCTCCATAAGCCTGGTCAGCACCACATCGAGTTCCCACACCAGGGCCGTAACAGTTAAGAGTAGACGATGCTATAGCCTGGGCGAGTACTTCCTTGCAGTCTGCCGGAACATCGTAGCGACCGAATTCTAGCGCTGCAGGAGCCAGGCCTTCAGGTTCAGAGACCCTGGATTGTGGTGAAGAATAGCACCTCCTACCCTGGCGAGAAGATCCGCGACCAACGGCAGCATGACTGGAGGTGCCGCCGACATGCTGAGAAGGTCCGGGTATCAGATCTGCCTGGGCCACGCTGGTGCGATGAGGATAATCCTGCGCCGGTACCTGGTCCTGCCGAAGCTCCCACTCGTGGCAAGAGCGCAGCTCCCAGATGAGAGTCGGCAACGGAGTTCTTCACTCCTGCAGGTGAAACGGGACGAGGAACATCCCCTCAGCGACAGCCCAGTGCCATAGGTCCTGTGCCATTTTGGAGAGCGCTGGGGATGTGGTGCCCCCCTGTTTTCGGATGTAAAACATTGTGGTTGTCTGCGAAAAACCACACCACCATGCCCTTGTGGGACGGCAGGAATGATTTGAGGGCCCAAAATACCATCCGCAGATCCAAAACGTTGATGTGCACATCTACTCCTCCGGCGGCCACAGGCCACTGGTGTGAAGACTTCAGGTGTGGGCTCCTCATCCATGGAAGCGTCTGTCGTGACCGTCTCCTGATACGGTAGGGTCTGGAAATCTGTGCCTCCGGTCAGATTAGAGCGCACGCCCACCACCCTACCGCTCGACGGAAACCCTCAGAGCGCGATCCTGTCCTGGAAACATCTGGACACCTGGATCCAACGGGCATCGAGGAACTCCTGCAACAGGCTCATCCATAACCTGACGAGTCGGATGAGGTAAATGCATGACGACATGCCAAGCAGAGACTTGATGGCCCTCAATATGGTGATCTTCAGTGCCAACAGCTGCTGCACCTTGCCCAGGATGGCCGATACCCTCTCTTCCGATGGTGACGCCAGGTATGACGTTGTGTTGAGCCGGGATCCCAGGAATAGTTCATCCTGCAATGGAGTCAAGCAAGACTTTGCATAGTTCACTGAGAACCCCATATTTGTCAGTAGGCGGGCGGTCCTCGCTGTGTGGTCGACAGCAACATCTCTTGATCTGGCCCGGATGAGCCAGTCAACCAAGTAAGGGTAGACGTGGATCTCTTGCAGTCGTAGATTGGGCCGCGACCGGTGCCAGGCACTTGGTGAAGACTCTGGGCGCCTAATTCAGTCCGAACGGGGAGGGCTTTGAATTGGTAATGCTTCCCCTGAACTACAAAGCAGTGTCCTTTGTGAATGGGGATGTGGAAGTACAGATCCTCCAGGTCCAACAACGACAAAGTCTCCCTCTTCCAGCTGCCCGAGCACATGCTGAAGAGTGACCATTCAGAACTTCTGGGACTTTATGTATTTGTTCAGTCGTCGCAGGTCGAGAATGGGCCTCCAGCCCCGGGTCTTGTTCTGTAAAAGGTAGTACCTTGAGTACACTACGGAGCCCCAGAGCCTCTTTTGAAGTAGCTCTATCGCCCCTTCAACATGGCCCGAACCTCTAGCAGCAGCTGAGGGATGTGGTTTTCCTGCCGGGCCACCAGTGGTATTCGGGGGAACTCTAGCATGGGTCCCTGGGCGCCATCTCTGTGTCCGCCTTCACGGACTGTAGGGACTCATCCAAAGCTTTCCCGAAAAGATTGTCACTGTCAAAGGGCATGTCAAAAACCCTTGTCTGGGCCTCCTGTTGAAAGTTGGTGGCCTTGAGCCAGCCAAGATGCGAAGGCAAACGCCATTGCCCATCTGGCGGAAACCTGACTCAGCTATGTCCATGGCCACCGTATTGGCATGGTCCGACGCCACTTCGCCCTCCTGTAGAGTCTACAAAGCCTCTACCCTCCTATCGTCGGGGAGGAAGTCCAGTAGAGGGGCTAACAAACCACAGCTCTGGATTTTATCTTGCCAAGATAGCAAGTCCGTTGGTGTCCTTGACGGTAGTCGCTGCAGAGTAGATCACCTTCCTACCAATCGCATCCAACTTCTTCCACTCGTCAGGAGGGGTGGACACTGCAGAAGACATTGAGCTCGACAATTTCTACTTGGTCGCTGCAGAAACAACTGAGTCTGGAGATGGTTGGGCCAGCAAGCACTTGGGTGCAGTCTGGCACCCTGTACTTCTTCTCCAGCCGGTCTCTCTTTTCTGGGGCTGTAGAAGGGGGTCTTCATGAGAGTCAGTCCTTCATCCCAAATGTCATCCAGGAACGGGACTGAAAGGATGGTCTTCCTCTTCGCCTCGCGTCGCTGGTATAAGAAGCCCTCTTCTCCTCCGGTGTGAGCTGGAAAAGCTCAGAAGCTCTGGAGATCATTGCGTGGAACGATCCCATCTCGTCCGGAGGGGAGGATCTGTGCGGAGGCAAAGGGAGAGCCCTCATCCCGCCCATCGTCATCTGTGCAAGTCGTCACTGTATCCGACACGGTCGCCCCTGAGCGGAGTGGCGGGGAAGGAGGCGACGGGTGGCAAGGAGGTATTGGGTGCCTCTTCCTAGTCTTGGCAGGTGGTTCCTCTGCTGTCCGCAGGGTAGCCGGCTCTGGCGCCGCGGGTGGAGGGGTCGCCGGGTTTCTCATCTGTATCTCGAATACCACAATATGAAGGATCGAGAGAATGTCCATAGAAAGGTCTCTAGGTGGCCGCTGAGGCGTAGGAGTAGGCAGCTGGGGCGTGGGAGCAGGGCCCTCATCGACCTGAGGCCCTCCGTCGCCTCCCTCAATGGTATCCTTGCCGTGGTCGACCCTTGTCGTAGGGTGCGACTATGACGTCTCCCTCGTCGCCGCCCTCCTGGATGGTCTAGAGGGGAACCATCCGTGCCCTGGTGGGCCTCAACACCTCCCCACCCTTTCTTTGCGTCCAGAGGCGACCGTCTAGGGGAGATGATAGGAATCCTCTTCTCTGGTGTCTTTTCAAAGGGCTTGATCGAAGCCTCCCTCCTAGGAGCAAGGGACACCCTTGCCGTCGGGATGGCGCCCTGCGGTTCCGCCCCATGGCCTTAGAAGGTGACGCTACCACCCCCTCAATGGAAGGCGCCAACATAGTCTGGTGCACCTGGGCTTTCACGGACAGGCTGGGTCCCTTGCCCTGCATGTCGGACACCTTGTCCTGCTTGGTCTTCTCCTTAGGGGACGGATCGGACGCTTGATCCCCCTGGCCTTCTCTGCCGATGGTAGGCCGGATGCAGTACCCTGTTTGGCCTTCTCGTTGGTCGTCTACGGGGCAACTTTCAGTTTACCCGGGTGATCAGACTTCCTCTTGGATGAAGATCCAGAGCATTAACTGGAGACCGATGCAGCTGGGGATGTTGAACACGCCCTGTCCATCAAAGAGCCCAGCGCAGCAGCGCTCCCGATGATAGCGGACTTGCAGTGCTTGGCCTTTTGTTGTACCCCCACGGGAGGGGCGCCCTCAAAGCACTTCGAAGCACACTCAGCTTTCCCGGATCCGGGAGAGGCATGCCCCTGGGAACCATCCTGTGCAGAGGCCTTGGCCTACAGCCACTCTTCCAGCCATTTACACCGATCCTTCAACGTGCGTTTCGAGAGATCACAGCAAAACACAAAATCCTCTTCCTTATGCGTCGATGTACACATTCCGCAAACCACAGTCAGAGCAAAGCTTCAAAAAGGGGAATCCTACTCGTCCAACATGATCCACGCAGTGTAGGCCTGAAGAATCTTCTGGAAGCTTCCACAAAGAAACTCGAAGAAATCTGCCTTTGAGGGGCGCTGAAGAATCCAAAAATACCGGTCCCCTTTAATCGGAAGGATGATCGATTGAGCACATGGGCTCGATTGACCGAAAAATAGAATAAAACTCTTCCAAAAAGCAAAAATCGCAGTAAAAGCTCGAGAGCCAAGCACGAGGACTCCCAATACTTGAACATGTGGTAAAAATCTGAAGATGGCTGCCAGAGGGGCTTGGGTGGAGGGCAGTCATTGGCTGGGGGCAGTATGACCCAGTGCTCAGTGATTGCTTGTTAGGAGAAAGACAGTTAAGAAATTAAACAAACTGATTTGTCTATTACCGAGGATTCCCAGCCTGACGACAGGGACTATTCATGAGCATGTGAATCCATGCCAGACCCCATGCTGGAGAAGGGATATCATTTGCCCCACAGTCCTGGCACTTCTTATAGCCTGATCTCAAGAGTGGAAGACGCCGATGAGGATGCCATTCTTATGATTTTTACTCAAAGATTCTCGTAGGGAACCAAAGTACACTTTATCCGAATCAATAGCTTTCGTAGAAAAACAGAACAGAAGCCAACGGTCGCTGCGTGCGCTTTATACCATCGATGACATCGAGACGGAGGACTCTGGGGGACAGAGTTGACAATCATCTACATGCGGCACCCTCTGCTGGAAAAAAATCCGAAGCAGCTGGATATGGAAATATAAGATGGGGAACACGTGGGAGGACACAATCCATTCAACATGTTTATTTCGCATATGATTGTCAATTAGCCGCCACCTCATTACCGATGACGACTGCAGCATCACCCACGTGGAGGAAGATGGACAGAAGGGGCTGAGACTAATGGCCCGATATCCCCTATGGAGCAGGTAGTCTATGTATAGGGTCTCACCACCCAGCCGCGTCGGTTTCTAGTGTATATAATGATGTCACTGATGACGCAATGTACCTTCTTAAAGTGTTGCTCATGCAGATATTGGCAGAACGTTCGGCAGCAGCACAGCTTTTTGCTGGTGCACTCCTTTTTTTGGAATAAAAAATTTCTTATCCTTGCAAGAGGTAACTTGGGCCTTTTTCCCCCTAGTGGGTTGTATATTTTCTGGTGCAAGCGTTGAGGGGCTTTCCTACATGGTCTTATGAAGTTCAAATCCATCCAAACATTGGGGGACTCTTGCTGGATCTCCAGAGACAATTTGAATCCCTGAAGTCCCCTCACCAGAGTACAGGACCGAGAGAGCGAAAAGAATCCGACCAGCGATATGTGTTCTTCATCTGGCTGCTGCAAAAAGGCGCAAAATCCAGAGCTGCAAGAATCCATGAAGAGTCCTTTGCTCTAGATCTAAAACAGACTTAGGGGTTTATACCTACCTTAAAGTAGCTGTAGGCTCCTTTACAAGGTATATAGGTCTTACCTTGATGAGCTGCTGCTCTTCTAAATTTGTAACTGTTACGGAGAATTATCATTTCTGTGCCAATTCCCTTTACCCTTAAGAGACCCCGAGTGCTTTTGCTGGGCTCAGGGCTTTTGAATTTTAGCTCCTGAGTGGGACTTTTTTCTCACTCATGTTTTATTTCTGACTAGGATGTTTGTGTTTCTTACTGTTTAATGGAGTCTGGTAATCTCAATAGGCATCTGCTTTTTGCATTGTGATACAGCACCTTTTGTGCAGTGCCACTGAGATGTCCCTTGCACTTCTCTTAATGTTGAACTACATTTTCTTGGGCAAACTACTGTTCCCAAGAATAGTAAGATTACTCCCGTCTTACTTACCTTTTCTTTTGTGGGTCCAGCACACACCACCCTTTGTCGAGTGCTGGGGGTTTACATAGTAAGTCTTTTATCCCACTTCTCATGTAACAATCTGTTACACTAACTAACTTGAATGGCTTGTGGCAGTGGTTTCTTTTTTACTACCTTGTACCATGTATCTGCAGGCTGATTTCTCAGCTGCAGTACAGCACCCAAGGGTTACCATTTTCCCAAAATGGCCCGTCTTTTTTTGCCATTCTTGTCAGTTGTTCCTTCTGGGCTTTTACTCTGTTTGAATCAGGTTCGAGTCCTTTGAGCATTTTACCTTTGGCAGGCTTCACACCTGAAGCCCACCCAGGCTTCAGTGTGTCTGTCAAGCAAGAAGTGAGCGAGGGTCCTGAAACTTCCCTGTCCTTTGTCTCTAGGTGTGCCTGAGTGAAACCAGTTCAGATTGGTCGGCTGGCTGTCCAGAAGGACAGCCACCCTGCTGGGTGATTGACAGCCTAGGAATGTGAATGAATGGGAACTTGCTTAAAAGGCTAGGGTTTTGGGACTAGAGACAGTCGACCACTGGAGGACAACATCCAAAAAAGAAGACGTGAAGAGATGGCCGCAGCACCCTCCTGCACCGTGAAGTGCCCGGTAAAGCACTGCAGCTGTGCTAACCCCATTTTGACTGGGAAGACCCTTATGGGACGACTTCCTCCCTTGGGCTGGTGTAACCAACTAGCCTAGAGACAAGCTTAATTTTGGCGCAACCGCCGACTTGCTGTGACTTTCCAAGGCTGCAAAATTCAATGCTCGGGGACCCAGACCCTCATCGAGTGCATAGTCTTCGGGAGTGCAAATTCGGCCAAAACTTCATGGGCATCCAGAAGACCCTGCAAAAGCAGGACATCTTCATCCAGAGTCCCCTCACCGGAGTCTAGGACTGAGGGATCAAGTAACTTGTAACCAGAGCTGTAAATTATTCTTTGGCGCTGAGAAAAAGGCGCCAAAACCACAAATGGTCACTAAATCAAGAAGAATCCATTGATGCAGAGACCTTCACTCGAGTGCTGCCACAGAAGCCCAGACAGCCTCCCTTTCGTCGCCATGAGAAAGGACCAGGACCAAGGGTCTGCTACACTGCAACAGGAAGGCATCCAGCTAGAACAAAGGATTCTATTCGAAAGTACTGTGGGGCTTGGGGTACATCTACCTTTTGCCAATTGTGCTTCCAAGCTTGGGGGGTACCATTTTAAACCATTTTGAGTTGATCTCAACTTACTTACACTGGCCTCCCAGCTTGTGCTTCTTCAAGGTGGCTCCTCTTGAGCTTTTGCGATTTTCTATTGAACTACTGACTATTTAAAAACCTAAAATATGAAAACGAGAGCATCAGAATTTTGAACTAGCCCATTGACTTTGGCTGTCCCGACTCCCTAAAGACCCTCTTCACAACTTATTGGCTTTGGCAGTGCTTGTTCCCTTACAGGTTGAAATTGTGAAACACTTATTGCTGGAATAAAAGACTGCCTACATCCCTATGGGAGAATCTAACGGTTTTTCTATTTACAAAGTATGTTCTGACTATAACCTTTCCCTCCTTATAAATCAAGATTGCAATGTGGATCACAAAGTATTACGACCAGGCTCAGACTGGCCTATAGGGCAATAGGCCCATGGTCAAACCAAAAACCCAAAATGCTGGTGTGGGTCTGTTTTTTGGGTCAAAGTGGGCTGCTTTGGTGACCAATGGGGGCCAGTTTGATGGGTTACTTCACTATGTGGATAATAGTTTTGACCACTGTTGCTGAATAAATATTCTTTAAAATGCACAATTAGCATCACATTTTATTTTTAACCCCTCCCCCCTTGCGTACTATTCAGTTTGACACAAAAAGGAATAGCTATTTGCCACTGTGGGCCACTTTTTCATTGGTGCCCGAGACAATTGCATGTCCCAGTCCGACCCTGGTTATTACTGACCTCAAGTGACATCAATGTGCTGGAATATGTATAACATATGAAAAGTGTACTCGCCTGCTTTACGGCTCTTGTTGAATTGAATCCCAACTTGGGATTAATGTTACTAGTAGTTGATTTTAAAAGATTGTGTATAGCCTTGTGAGTCTTTGCCGCGACCTCGAGCAGGTGACTGCCTGCAGCCCCTTAGGACCACCTTGGCTTTGAAACCGCGTCCATTTGTTGTTCAACCATTAAAAAAAAGAAAACCTCCCCACCCCGCGCCGTGCCCGCACCCCTCGCCAATTCCCTTCCTGCTCCAACTCCCGCCTCCCGACCTGCCCACCGCCCGCGATAGGCCCCCTCCAAGATCTTAAGTGCCTTTCCCTGGGCAGCCCTCTGCCCGGCAGCCCCTGCGGCTAAGGGCCCCAAGGCAAAGGGTGGCTCCTACAGAGGCGGCTCCTGATCGTGTCAGCAGGGGAAGCAAGGTTGCAACCGTCAACCAGCAACTACTAGGACCAATACGGTAAGAGTGGCCCGGGTTGAGAGCAGAGCAACTTAATCTACCCTGGAACCCTAGCCGCTTAGCAAACCTATCTGAAACACTGACTCGTTAAATGCCGCCCCCTCTCCCACACTCTCAAATCTAGCTGTGTTTAGGAGTGTACCCAACTGCGCCAATTGACTCAAATCTAGGTGTGCTTAGACTCTTACTAGAATTGCTTTGCTAGGCATAGGCCTCTCTCCCACTATACAGGATTCTCAAATCTGGCTGTGTTTGGACTCATGCTAGAGTTGATTTGCTGGGCATGGGCCTCTCTCCCACTGGGGCGGGGTTCTCAAATCTAGATGTGTTTAGAAGTGTACGAAACTGTTCAAATTGACTCTGAAAACGAACTGTGTTTAGACTCACACTAGAATTGCTTTCTTTGCGAGGCATAGGCCTCTCTCCCACCATACATGACTCTCGAGTCTAACAGGGTTTGGTCTTGTGCTCATTTGCACCGTAGCGGGTGATTTCCCCACCCCTCCCCCCCACTATACAGGATTCTCGAGCATAGTTAGGCTTAGCCTGAAGCCCAAACTTAGACAAACCAAATTAACGCACTCCTAGAGAGGACTAGACCATGATAGTATAATACCAACCCCCCCACTATTACCTCAGCGAACTAGACAGCTACTGAACGTAGCCCTACACCTCCCGACTACTGCACGCCCAGCATCCCAACCCGACCAGACAGCACTCTGAGGATACATAGCCAACCCACCGGAAGAATAGACAGCACAAAAGGCATCCAAACTTACCAACACAAGAACAAACACCAGTACTACCATCACAAGACACCACAGCCAACCACTGAACCGACAACCCTGCACCGAGCACCAAAATGGCCAAGACCAGGAAGGGACGCAGAGAAAGAGCACAAGACAAAGCCACATTGGAAAGAGATGCACAAATCGAACTTACACCTAAAGCAACAACCGCAAATGAAGGAAACACCGCCAAAAACCTAAACGACCAGAACAACCTTCCAAAGGGAAAAATCCTTATATCTCACACCTTACCTCGCAACACCCCCTGAACCTGGATACCCCAACGCCACAAAGACATCAAGACACACAAACAGCACAAGACAACCAAGAAAAAGATGGGAGCACCCAAGAAGAGTGTGGTTAGACTCCGACCCCATCACCCCCTACATCACAAGAACAGAAGGACACCATCAACCACGCCACACAAAACGACAAAGCTCTAATAACGAATAACCCAAACATCAACCTAACTGACCAATTCAATGAAGAAGAAACCTTTGCGGATCTTCATCGAACCAGCGTGAATAGAGAAGCACCGCTATTGAACAGCCTAGCTTTCAATCTAGCAGACCGCTTCAATGAAGATGCAGCCTTCGCTGATCCTCATCCTCCCCCAGTCAACGCCAATAAAGATGCACCGCAACTAAACAACTGCAAAACAAAACAAGGAACTACTAACAAGAAATACCACACCAAAAAGATCCACTGCAAACTAATCCATGCAAGGTCAATACTAAACATGCCACCGAAATATACGATCTGCTCTGCGACGGAGAGATCGACATCCTATTTGTAACAGAAACATGGCTAGACAACTACAAGATCACCCTCCACAACTGACTGCCTGAATACTTCAAATGCGTCCAAGTAAACTGAAAAAGCAAAAGAGGGGGGGGACTGGAAACCATCCACAAGGACACCTGGATATCAAATTGGAAGACCCACCAAACATCTATAAATGCCAACCCCTAATCATACGTCTATCAGTAAGCCCCAAAACAAACCTGAAATTCATACTGATATACAGACCACCAACCTAAGATGCAACCTTCGTAGACTCCTTCATAGAAGCAATCACCATCCTAGCCATCAAACACAATCACCTGATGGTCCTCTGAGACTTCAAAATCTGGTTCGAAGAAGAAACCACGACCATACAAAAATCTTCTAACCGGCCAGTTAGCAGCAATGAATCTACAACAACTAGTCAAAGGAGCAACCCACTCGGCAGGACATACACTTGATGCAATCTTTGCGAACCAACAACTCCTTACCACGGCACCCCCAATTCAAATACTCTGGAGCGACCACCTCATCATTCCCTTCGTAATCAAAATGACCACTCCAGTAAACAATCAACCAGACAAAACACCGAACACCATGATAAGAAACTGGAGAACTATCAAGAACTCCAACCTTATTGCACTCCTGGAGCTCAGCAAACCACACCCAACATTTATGGAAGAAGATGACCTGGACAAAAAAGTTGCTCTGCTGCACTCCTTGATTATAACTATAGACAACATCTCCAAAGAAAAAACGTTCACTCCTTCTCATAAACAGGCAATGGCAAAATGGTTCACCCCACTACTCTGCACCATGAAAAGGAAAAACCAAAGACTAGAACTTGACTGGAGAAAACAAAACAATGCTGCGAATAAGCTGAAATTCCTACAACACACAATACAAAAAGCGAAGAGGAAACACTGACAACCGGATCTTTGAAGCACCAAACACCCAAAAAGAACTCTTCAAAAGCATAAATGAAATAAAAAATCCTGCAACACACCAACTCAGTCTGAGACTATGCAATGACCTTGCAGACCACTTCAAAAACAAAATCACCAGTATCCAACAAACCATACAAAGCAGACCACCCAATCTGACTACGATCTCCACCTACACTCAGGAGTAACACTAGAACAAACTACGAAGCTTTCCAGAAAGATCAGTGGAGACATTCGTCAAACTGGTAAATTAAAGCAATAAATCAGGGTCTCCCAAAGACCCTTGCCTGCCAGACATATACAAATTGATTCTTAAACAAGGAACACCCATGAAATATCACAGGAATGTCCTCAACCTCTCAATCACAACTGGGAAAGTGCCACAAGCCTTCAAATCTGCATACATCAGGCTGCTACTGAAAGATACAGCGGGAGGACCTTTCCAACTACAGACCCATCTCCAACATCCCGTACACAGCCAAGCTGCTCGAAACGTACATATACAAAACGACCTAAGAATTCATAGAAGAGCACGGCCTACTAGATAAGGCACAAGTTGGCTTCAGACCAATGAGAGGAACTGAATCAGCTCCCCTCTCAATACGGGACGACCTAAAAATGAACACAGACTGACAACAGCACTGCCTTGATACTCCTAGACCTATCAGCACCATTCGACAGAGTTAATCACGACTACCTCATAACAAGATTAGAAGGACTCGGAATAATAGACACCGCCCTACTATGGATCAAATCTTTCCTAACAAACAGAACAGAAACCGTATGGATGAAACTCTTCAAATCCAGTCCGAGCGATTCCACCTGTGTAGTACCACAAGGATCATTTTTCTCCCCACTACTAGTCAACATCTACCTATATTTACTAATCAGAATCATCAAGTCACAGCCTCACCTGCTACAACTACACCGACGATGCACAAATCTTCAAAATATAAGACAACCCAGAAATAAACTCAACGCTAGAAAACTGCCTCTGCGATGTATTCATCTCGAACTTAACTGCCTCAAAATCAACCCAGGCAAAACAGCAATAATGATTGTCACAAAAAACGGAGGAGAAAACCACTTCAACCCTTGACCAAGGGAACTCGGGACAACCCCAGCACCCTCAATTGTAAAAAAACCTGGGGGTCCTGATGGACAATAATCTCACGCTAGAGCCAGGGGCGTGGCTAACTGCCATGTAGAGCGGACGTGTCTCCTGTGAGCTCCGCGCTGATGTGCCATTATAAGCTGTATTTCTTTACTTCAACTAGCTTAGGAACCTAGCAAGTTGCACCATCTGCTGCAAACCACCACCTACAATCGTCCGACCCATCTTTCAGACGACTGAAGTCGACTAACGCTGTCGTACGGTGAGCAAACTGTGCCGGAGCAGAGAGCACTAAAATGGCGGCTCCCGCGTCCTGACTCCTGGAGGACTGGAGCTCGACAACACTGCTGAGGACGTTACCCGCTGAGGTGAGCAGCTGACCCGGAGCAGCCAGCCTGCGCCGGGATCAAGGGAGGAGATTGTAGCGGCTGGGATCGCGGAGGAGCGAACCGGCCCCTGGGCCCCCGCCGAGCGGCGTCCTGCCTGTGGAGCGCGGCGGAGCCCTGCTGAGCCCGGTGGAACACCGACAAGACCTGCGGCCGGCCGGCGCCGCATAGGTAAGCGGGAGCAGGGAGGAACCAGCCCGAACTAGGATTTCGGGTGCAGAGCGGGGTAGCGACCCGCGCCCGCGCATTGCCCCACCCCCCTGTGGCGGGGACCCAGGGCTGGCCTCCCCCGAGGCGCCAGAGCCTCAGCTCCCCACCCCACGCCAACACTGATCTCCATCGGGGGGTGACGCAGATGGGACTACCCAGCCGCTCCCTGCAACGCCTCAAATAAGAGGTCCCGGTGCTCCCCCATCGCCCGGATCTAACTGGCACCCTGCGCCCGAGAGCGGGGGTGATCCCACCTGGCGCACAGTGCGCCCATAGACACTTGTGTGCCCTGTGTCGCCCATAACGGACTGGCCGCCCAGCATTGCCATAACAAGGGCCTGCACCCACAGGACTGGGGGTGGGCACTGTGCACCTCCCTGACCCCGCCGCCTAGAACGCCACGGATGCACGGGGTCCCACTTTTTGCCCAGAACCACCGCTTGAAGGCCCCCACAGCTCACTTACCCCAGAGGGGGGTACCCAATCACTGCAACACAGCGGAACATCGGAGCACCACCACCTTTGAGCAACCTGCAATTAAGGGACTACGCGCTGCCCCTCCTCGTCCCCAGGAACGGGCGCAGCCTTCCATCCCATAACGCCAAGGCTTCTGCCCCCTCCGCAGTGACCCCCAGGGCACCGGGACAGCTTCATATCATCGCCTCGGCCCCGCGCGGCACTGCCTTGTAGGCCCGGCAGTGGGAGGTACCCCTCTGCAACAGGAATTAGCGGCCTGCCGCCTACGCCCCCGGTGCGAGACTACTGTGCACCCACGAGATGGCTGGTAAAAACAGCAAGCCCAAACAGCGGCAGACCACCATGGACACTTACGCAGCCAGTGAATCTCCAAGCCTCGAGGGCCCGAGTAAGGGGACCACAGACTCTCATTCAGATCCCACAACAGCAACGCTTATGGAGCCCAGCAACACCCAGATCCTTGATGCCATCAGGCTGCTTCAAGCGACAATGGAACACAAAATTGATGCCGTTGGCACAGACCTGGGCCTCCTGCATCAGGATGTCCGATCCCTAGCCGGCAGGACGGAGGTGCTTGAGACACAAGTCAGAGAACACACCGAATCCAAAACGCACCTCCTCCGAGACGTTGATGAACTCCAACAAAGGGTCAAAAACTTGGAAGACAGAGCAGAGGAGGCGGAGGGGAGAGCTCGCCGTAACAACATTCGTCTCCTCGGGCTGCCGGAAGGCTCCGAAGGCTCCGACCCCACAAACTATGTAGAAAACCTCCTGCTACAGGAGGTGGGTGCAGGAAAACTCTCCCAAGGCTTCACCATTGAAAGGGCCCATCAATCCCTTGCTAAGAAACCTCCACCGGGGGCCCCACCCAGACCGGTGATAGCAAAAGTTCTCAACTACAGGGATCGTGAAGTAATCCTGGCCTTTTCCCGAGCAGGTGGTCAGATCAAACGAGACTCCGTTAAATCGCTATTTACCCCGATTACACCTTCCAGGTTCAAATGAACAGAGCCCAGTTCATACACACGAAGGCCAGATTGAAAGCCGCCGGGCTGCGCTATATGCTCCTGTACCCGGCAAGACTTAAAGTGCTGCACAATAACAAGGCACACATATTCGACACCCCTGCACAGGCTAGAGACTGGATGGACGGACTGCAAATACCTGATATCGAAGAAAGGAGGCGGAAGCAGAGATGACGTTTCTCCCGTCAACTTGTTGGGAACTGTGCGTTCTTTGCCCACTACCGGTGGGCGCCCTGAGCTTCCATACAGCTGAATGGATCCTTCACAAGGAGACACTCGAGTCAAGGTTCACTCCAACCCCTGGAAAGTTCTCTTTTGGGTATATATACCCACCCGTAGGGCACCTGGGGAACAATATACGGTCCCAAGGAGCAGAAACGGCATTGTCATAACGAGGGTGACCTCGCTTGGCTAGTTCTTCGTTTGTTTTTTTTGCAGTTAAAGGGGGGGGGGGCGCACAGGGAGTTACTATTAAAGTTGGGTACCACAAACTGAAAATACCAAGACCACTGGAACCTTCTACATGCACTGCAGCTTTAACAAGACCTCGAGTTCGGCTCGCCCCGTACGACCGTCCATATTATACCCATGGCTGACACAGTTAAGATTGTCACTTGGAATGTCAGAGGCCTGAATAGTTTCTTCAAACAACGACGTGTCCAATCCTACCTGAAGAAATGCAAGGTTGGAATCGCCCTGCTACAAGAAACTCACCTAACTGCCAAGAAACTAGATGCCCTGGCCAAAACTTGGCGTGGCACCCTAGTGGGTTCCGCTTACTCCTCCTATGCCAGAGGGGTCCTGATTTGGATCGCCCCTTTGGTGCCCTTCAGGCTTACTAGTACCAAATCAGACAATGAGGGGAGGATGGTTGTGGTTTTTGGCACCATTGAGGGCAAAGAGTTATGCCTAGTTAGCACTTTTGCACCCAACCACGACGCGACTGTCTTCTTCCACTCTCTCTATTCACGTCTCACCCCTTATATGGACAGAATCATGATATGGGGAGGCGACCATAATTGCACCCTCGACCCTCTACTGGATAGATCCGACAACAAGCACGATCGCCCCTCCCCCCGGCCAAAATTCTGTCCAAATTAGTCCAACAGTTGCAACTCAGTGATATTTGGAGGGACCAGCACCTAGAGCAACACGAGTATTCCTTCTACTCCCCACCACACGTCGTGCATACCAGGCTAGACTATATTTTTCTTAGCCAAACACAACAGTCTGCATTTGTTGACGCGCATGTTGCCGAGGGTGCTGTCCGACCGCTCTCCTCTGTCGGTCACCTGGGAGGTGTTCCCGCCAAAACCCCCTATACCCACGTGGAGATTGAGAGCTGAAGCCCTACTTGACACTGCCTTCAGAGAACACATAAGGCATAGTACTGAAGAATATTGGCAGAAGAACCTTCATAGCGTCAAATACATGAGCACTACCTGGGAGGCATATAAGGTGGTTATGAGGGGCAAGATGATCGCAGCGGTCGGGGGTGTCCAGAGATCCATCACAACCCTGCTGGAACGAGCCGAGAGGGACCTGGGTGTCCTGGAATTAAAGGCCGACTCATCCCCTGATCATTTACATAGAATTACCGAACTTAGACAATCCTGCCTAACGCATTGGGAATCCCTGGGTAAATTAAGTTACGCCAAACACACGGAAAGAATCCATGCCCTGGGGGACAAAACGGGGAAACTCTTAGCTTGGCTCTATAAAAGGGAAACCCCCAGGCCACCTATTTGCCACATAACCACACCAGACGGCACTGCCGTGCATACCAAACAGGAAATTAACTCTTTTTTTCCGACTTCTATCGAAACCTATACTCCGAGACCCCGCCCCTTCTGACACAGGGATCGAAGACTCCCTTGACGCCATCGACCTGCCTAAACTGGACTCGCAGATGGCTGAGACCCTTGACAAGCCCGTCACTCCCAACGAGGTCAGGATGGTAATTAGATCGCTACCAGCCGGGAAAACTCCGGGCTCGGATGGCCTCCCCGGGGAGTTCTATAAGACCTATGAGGAAACACTCGCCCCTATATTGGCCCAGGTCTATAATGAGGCCTTCGAGCGTGGCGTCCTCCCGGACTCACTGAGTGAGGCCGTGATAATACCCCTGCTCAAACCAGGGAAGGGCGGAGTGTGGCTCATACAGGCCCCTCTCTATGCTGAATGTAGACTGCAAGATCCTCACTGCATTGCTTGCTAACAGACTACGTAGAGTGATCCCACTTTTGATTCATCAAGACCAAACCGGATATGTCCCCGGACGATCCATTACCGAAAATCTGCATAGGTTAAATCATGTCATCTATAGTACAGAGGGAAGACCACAGAAACTTGCAGTGGCGTCACTGGACGCCACCAAAGCTTTTGATTCCGTGAGGTGGGAATGGTTGTATGCTACCATGGCTAAAATGGGGATAGGCCCTGTATTTCTAAAATGGACTCAGCTAGTTTATGCTAACCCCACTGCAAGGGTACGCACCAATAGAACCTATTCCGCAAAATGGCCCCTGCACAGGGGCACCCGTCAAGGTTGTCCTCTGTCCCCCATGTTATACATCATTGCCGCGGAACCTGTGGCAGCCTACCTGAGACAGGAATATGGGGAGGGGGGCATTAAAATAAATGGAACGAGTCACCTCGTCTCCATGTACGCTGATGACACCCTCTTGTACCTACATGACCCCGAACACCTCCTACCCTACATTCTAGAAACCCTGGACTGCTTTCACAAACACACCGGGATCCAGATCAATAGGAGCAAATCCTGCCTCTACCCCCTAGCTGCACTACACAGTGAAGATTATGGATCCTTCCCCCTAGATCTCGAATGGCAGGTGACTTCTTTCAAATATTTGGGGATAACTATACACCGAAACCCCGGTACAGAACATATTCTTAACACCGTCAAGGCCAAAGACTCGCTCACGAAGTCCATGGAATTTTGGGGTCGGCTCCCGCTTTCGGTTGCCGGGAGGGCGGGCCTCCTCAAAATGGTCGCCCTGCCCACCTATTGCATAACTTCCCTAACATTCCCTACAGCATCCCCCCCTCTTTCTTTAAAGACCTCAACAAACTCTGTAGGGGCTTCCTCTGGCAGGGAGGCAGGCACAGGGTGGCATTGGAGACCCTCCAGAGACCATACGAGAGGGGTGGACTGAAGAACCCCAATTTCGAACTTTACTTCCTTGCTAGCCAATTGAGACACGTCGTACAGTGGATGGCCGACGAAAACACAACGGACACTCGCCTCCTCCAGCTGGCCCTCCCCCAACTGCTAATTAGAGACATGCTGTGGACCAGAAAGGGTGCCCTTGAACATTGCCCTTACCTTGTCAAGCTTGGGATCCGACTTTGGAAAAGGGCCTGTAAGCTAGTAGGGTCTGAAGATCCGTACTCCCCACAGATCCCCATTGCGGCACTCATGACCAATCATTCCTGGGGGCACCTTGAGACTCGTACACAATGGGAATTCTTTGGAGTGGCCACACTGGGGGACTTGATCCAAGAACAAGAAATTTTAACTTTCCCGGATCTCTGCAATGCCACGGGCCTCCCGACGGGGCAATTTCTGTTGCACAGAGTGGTCATACAGGCCTTGAATAGCAGATGGCCGGTCGCTGTCGACCAGATTGAGGAAAACTAATGCATTGAAACGATACTGAACGCTGCTGAAGGGGGCCATGAAACCTTACGTATCTACGAGGCCTTACTGTGGAGCTCCACCAAAGATGACCTCAAATGCCGGAGCAAATGGGAGGCTGAATTAGGCCTTGCTTTTGAAGACAAAGATTGGGGGGCAATAACCCACTACTGTAAAAAAATCTCCCGAAACGCCCGCTTACAGCTCATCCAACTGTATATCATTAACAGAGCGTACCTCACCCCGGAAGCTATATCAAGATTCACTGGCGCTGGCACCCAACTATGCCCCAAATGCAGGAACCCAAGGCTGGTATGACCCACATGTTCTGGGGATGCCAAAAGGCGCATAGCCATGGGGTGGAAAAGCCCCAGAGGCCCGCTTATGCCCTTATGGTGGGGAGATCTTTCGAAGTGGATCAAGGCTGAAACCGCGGCATAGGAGACGGCGATACAAGTGCAGAGACTAGACTCTAGCAAGGAGCTACATCGTTGGGTGGCCCTAACAGTACCCTTGCTCCATCCTGAGTCGCAGGAGGGTGAGCCCGATGGGGAAGGTGACCCGGGCTTGGGCACGGACTCAAGTGGAACAATGAACTAACCGTGGTCTTGGTGGGGGGTAGGGGAGGGTGGGGTTTTGTTGGGGCTGTATCTTCTCTTCTTTTTCTCTTTTTTTCTTTGGGAACGCTCGATCTGCTACCACTGATGCCATTTCTGTTAAATTTGTTATGAAACTAATAAAATATATTTTAAAAAAAAATCTCATGCTTGAGCCACAAGTAAACGCTCTACTCAAGAAATGCTTCTTCCTCCTGCGAGCAGCAAAGAGGATCCTACCGTTCCTATCATTCGCCAACAAAACAACCACCATCATCGCCCTCGTCATGTCCAGAGTAGAGTACGTCAACAGCCTATACTTAGGTATGCCTGAACGACTCTTAAAAAAAACTACAACGCATACAAAATGCGGCAGCAAGACTGCTTCTGAAATTACCCCGAAGAGAACACACCACGAGCGCTGAAAACACTACATTGGCTGCCAATAAAACAACGACAAATTCAAAACAATGTGCATCACACGTAGAGCAGTACACAACCAAGGAGCTGAGTTCCTGAGAGACAAACTGCGTCGACATCATCCGACAAGAACACTCAGATCAAGCATTGACATCCGCCTGGAACCAAAACCCTACCAAAAAAAAAAAGAAAACTCAGGATCTTCCTTCTCTCACCAAGCACCGAAAACCTGGAACGACCTTCCAAAGTACATACGTAACACAAGAAACCCCCTACTATTCAGTAAACTACTCAAAACTTGGCTCTTCACATCATAACTAGAAAGACCGGCCACAGGGGCACACTCACAACTAAAACATTGATGAACGAAGAGACAGACCCTGATCCACACCAAGCAATTGACAGAAAAACCCTAAGGAAAATACCCTACGACACACCAAACGACTAACCGAGAGACAACTGTAATAGGACCAAAGACCCAATACATAGCAAGACGAAAACAGAAACACCAGGACGACTGATCAATAGGACCCTGACCCTAAACTAAAGCCATTCCCAACAGACCTATTCACGGCAGACAGCAAGGGAATAGGAAACCTTGTACCATTAGCTCAAATCCAGAGGGCAAGAAACAGAATAAGCACCCACATTACAAATTCCCATCAAGATACAGCGGGAAGCACAATGCGCCATCACATGCAAACCACAACTAAACAATAGCCCTAAAGAAGGCACCCCACGGAAACCAACGAACAAACTGAAAGATAGCCATGATAGAAAGAAACTAACAACTGAATACACAGGCTGACCAAGACGGATGCACTAGGACGCCTCATCAACAGCACTCTGACCCTGAACCACTCAAAGGTTCAACTGACCAATGTCACATAGGATAACAAGAGAATAGATGGTACCAACCCGGCTTCACACCAGAAGAAAAGGTTCAGACACACTTATCACTCCATACAATATTCACTATGATACAGGTGGATCCGCGCAGCACCACCACGAGACAGCCCATAAGGAACCAGCAACAACCCCACCCACAGGGATACAGCTCAAACTGAACCAGAAGTACCTGAATCAGGATACAGACCCCACTAATCCCAACCCTCAATTTTCTGCATACTCAACCCACACAACTGTTTCTCTCCCAGCAATCCGCAGGCACTTAACCACACCGCATCAACAACACATAAATCGCACCTACAGCACATGAGGTCTTGCCCGATCTGATACTTGCACCAAAGCCCGGCACTCTGTGTATACGGAGCTGAAGCTGCCAACAGCACACCACCTCTCCCACTCTCCTACTCCGCTCCTCATCCGCCAGAGCGCCTGGGGACCACTTCCGTTTGTGACGGTGCGCTAAACAAGTACCTTTAACATAACATATATAAATAAATAAATAATTATACTATAACTAAGTGTGTAAGTGTTTACTTGGATACCTTGATTTACTAATTTAATTGCACAGATCTACAGCTCACATTACCCCTCTTAGGTTAAGTCTGGTTGCTCAGTCGCACTACCACTTGTGTAGTACAGGCCTATACTAAAAGGTGGGGTTACCCAATACCAAGAGATATTTCTTGTAATGCCCCACACCAGTTGGACTCTACAAATTCTTACCCAACAGTAACCCTTGGTTGTGCTTCCCTAAATTGCTGTCGTGCTATTCAAAAAATTGTTTCAAAGATTTCTTACTTACCTTAGAAACTGTATTATACACTTCTTAAAAGTATACAGAGTTTAACTAGCTATTAGATAGCAGATGGTTATGTACCAATAGGTCAATTACTTACCTTGAAATACACTGTCTTTCTTAAATTGTAATTGGGTTTTGCTTTCCCTGATTTGCTTAGTGTATTCTAAAATAGTTATTGAGTTTTCACACTTACCGTTGAGTAGCTTGAGGCCCCTCCAGAAGGTACATGAGTTGATTTTCTAGCACGGAATTGAGTTCCAAAATGTCATGTTAGAAGCAGTATACTTTTAACAGGGTTGGTTTATTATGTTGCTTCATAACAGTGTCAGTGCATGACTGACAGAGTCAACTACCCTTGAATTACATATTATTATGATTATTATAATTTGGCACTTATATAGCGCTACGAACCCTCAGGTATCTGAGCGCTGCTTATAATTACCCACGGTGTGTGGTGCTCATTTATCGACCTCGGAAGGATGAAAGGCTGAGTTTGGCCCCACCGGGATTCGAACCTGCGTCAGCAGACTCTGCACAGATGTCAAAGCGAGCGCTCTACTCGCTGTGCCACTTGACCGGCTTATATTGTATTATAAAAGTATATTGAACATGGTCTTATTCCCCCAAGAATAGTATATTACTATTCTGAATGTACAACCTTAGGTTTGACTCACCTTGACTGAACTTGCTTCTTGCTGCTCTAAATAAGGTTATACCTTGGTTTGCATACCTTAGGTATTGAGCTGGTTTTTACGATTGTGTTTATATGATGTTATAGTATTTACTTACCCATGAATTATCTTGTCTACTTGGATTTAAATAACCCTTTATTTTTACAATACATAGTGTTTCTTTGGACAATATGTATGCTACTATTTCTTTGTAGCAATCTACAGCCCACTCTCCCTCCTAAAATAAGCCTGGCTGTTAGGGAGAATTCTCTCTTTAGGCTGAATTTCCTAACCTAGCGAGTCCCCCAGCAGCTTTGCTGGATTTCTGGAGTTTGTTTTTTCCTCCTGCCAAGAGTGAGACTCTTTCTACTACTCTTGGACATGATTTATGGTGTTCCTTTGACTGGTAATGTGTTTTATGGGCTATGGGGTCCTTTACTCCATAGGGTTTCATGTGTTTTTACTATGTGTGTTACACAGCACCCTCCGTGCAGTAACACAGGGGGTGTCATAGTGACACCCCACCATAGACTCCATACCATGGGATTGACTACTGTCTCCCAGGGCATGTAAAGTCACCATTGGCTTTACTAGTCCCAAATTATTAACAGAAACCAGTACAAACCATCATATTGTGGACGTACTGGTCGGGGCAATTCGATTGCCCCGACCAGTACAAACCATCATATTGTGGACGTACTGGTCGGGGCAATTCGATTGCCCCGGGGTCTGTTAGTCGAGGGGGCACGTCTCCGTCCCCCCTGATCGAGTTTTGGCTGGTGGCAGTGGAAACTACTTTTTATATTCGACCGCAAATATTTTCCTATGGGATTTTCCCATTGTTCGAGGCTACCAACTTTAATTATTTAATTCTCATAGCCTCGAACATACCGCCGTTGTATTTAATTAATATTAATTCGCCGGTTGGTATTTTTTACCAGGACTCGATTCTAAAATGGCATTTGTGTTCTCTTCTGTGACTCCAACCCAAGTCGAGCCCTTTGTTCCACTTTTTTGGAGGGCTTCTCCACAGAAGCCTCCAAAAGTGGTGCCACTCTGTCTGGGTACCACAGGGAGTGTGGGAGGGGGTTTAGGCACCCTGGACTGAGTTACCTTGGTAACTCAAGACGCACTCTTGTGTCATTGGCCCAAGTGGTGAGCCGGCCGGCTCACCACTTAGCATGTTTGATTGACAGCTAGGCTGAGTGAATGGGGGTATGCTGCATAAAAGCAGGGCTTTGGGGACTGGAACTTCAGAAGTCGCCACAGGACCTGAGAATCCGACGAGGGTGAAGCTGAGCCGACCTACCACGACGACACCACCGGTGAAGCCCTGCGGAACCAACTCACCACTTCCCGACGACAGAGAAGATCTCCCGGCTGGAGAGGATTCTTCCCCTGACTGGTGGGCACAACCAGTTTTACCTTCCTTCTTCGCACCCCAGAACAGTTTGTGGTCGAACTGCCTGTGCCAAGCACCCCGGCGGCCGGATAGCCACTCACCACTGAACCGCAAATCAACGGACCGCTCCTTGTACCTGAGAAACTCTGCGGCTGGTTTCTTCCCTGGCAGTGCAACGGACTCCTGTCTTCCTCCACGACGAGATCCTCTCTTCCCCCGGACGAAGCACCGACTTGCATCCGCTGCCAGGAACAACTGCCCCCGCTGGAGTGTTGTCACCACTTTAAGATACCGCGTCTGTCAGGCCTCCCTTTCTAAAGATTGCTACAAGGTAATAATAACCCCTTAACCTTCTGGACTGGGCTGACCGCCTTGACCCTCTAATTGGTCCCTTTCTTTGGTCCAACTCCTTTTTGAACCGTTAGAAGACTTGTGCACTGCAACCGTGTGACCTTGGACACATTTCGTTTGATCCTCTTAAAGTGGATCTGGCCTATTGAACTCTAACTTCACGGTTTTACTTTGCCTTCCTCTCTTGTTATGTTCTTGTAAAAGTGTTGGGATCTGTTTCAACTAATGCTCTGCTTTTCTCTCCCTTTTAAAAACGAACTATTAGAGTGCCATCTACGTTAAGCGCTCACTGCTGTCTGAAAACAAGTGGGGCTTTACTTAAGACTTGTCTTAATATTCTTTTAAGGGAGTGTATATCTTTTACTGACCGAGTTTTTGAATTGCTTACTATTAGTGCCTGTGTGTTTTTCTAGATGTGGTTTTAAATAAAATTATCTCTTTTTTACACCGAGCCCTGGTCAGCGTTTACTTGTTCTATTGTGTCTTCTTGACCTATTGTGAATACTCTGTATACTGCCTAACTCTTCTTGAGGGAAGTCTGACTGCTCAGCCACAGCTACCAAGTGAATCTGTGTGGTACAGTCTGCTACCAAGTGGGTTTACTGCCAAACACCTGTAGTCTTAAATCTTTTACAGTGGTCCCAGAGGGAACTGCACAGGTTTCTGCCTAACACTGGCTTCTCGGTCTACGCTACCAAATGTTCTCAGGTGGTACAACCTTATACTAAGTGCTCTATGAGGAGTTGGGTGGTATCCCATCGGTAAATCCACCGGGATACCGACCAACGCAATTAGAGTTACTGCAACTTGGTCCTGCGCTATTCGCACTGGATCACAAGTTGCAGTGACGGGGTAAAACGCCATTTTTCCTGAGTCCATGGGGCTCAATGGGGCATTTTCGGCGTAATTACTGCGCCATTAAAACTGGAGGTGAATGCTCCGAGTTTCCCCCAAACCCGGGAATGCGATACGAGAGGAATCCAAACACTGAAACATGCAGTAAAAAATCGGAAGATAGACACCAGGGGTGCAGCTTAGGGAGACGACTGTCATTGGATGGGGGCAGTATGACCCAAAGGACAGCGATTGGTTAGAGTAAAATACAGTGTTCAGGCTAAAGCGAAACAGTTTTTTCTTTTGCTGAGGATTCTCAGCCTGACAAGGGGAAATATTCATGAATATGTGAATCCATGCCAGACCCCATCCTGGAGAACATGGGTACACTACACATCCCGATAGGGATAGTGTTACAGGTAAACCAAGGTCGACATCCCTATTCAATCTTTGAAAAAAGATGCAATACTTCACGATGACCACTAGTTGTCGGACTATATGCACAGCATGCGATTCTAAGCAGATTTTAGATTTGGGCCTTCTATATTATGTTTTCAGAAAGTGCCAAACTTTTTAGTGGAATAGTTTTGAGTAAGGCATGAAATACACATTGCATGGTCATCTTTGTATGACTGTTTGGTTAGAAGAATGAATGAAACTTGTCAAATAGTGCTGCCATCTCTGAAGAAAAATAGGCTGGGTTAAAGCTATGGAAAGAAAATGGAAAAAATGAATCTCCCCCCACCAAAAAAACCCAGAAATTATGATACAACCACCATTCAATATAGCTAAAAAAATATGAACTATTTGATTTGAACGTGAAGCTGTAAAGCTTGGTTTTTCAAAGATCAGCTCCTAAGTGTCTGAAAAATGAACCATCACTGTGGATGCTGCAGCAGACAGTCAGCCTTATGATATGATGTGTCATTTATAAAGTGCCTGTACACAAGTGTTTCTAGGGCACAACAAGGTAGGGAGACAGAGGATGAAACAAACGATCCTACTAGGCTGTGTGTCATTCAGATCGTGCAAGTGCAGGGGAACGGGAGAGGAGAAGTGCCGGGGGGAGGGAAAGGGGAAGTGCGATCAGGGCAGCATTGCTCTGAATAAGTGCAGCCGGGGGGAGCCAGCTTTGGGTAGTGCAAGGAGGGAGGGGACTGTAGGTTTACAGATACAACTCCTAAGTGCGCGGAGACCATTCGAGAGGGAGGCCCCTGCAGAGGAGAGAGAGATCTACCTCCCACACAGTGAAGAAGGAAGATGTTTAAGAAAAGAGTTGGATTTATTGCAGACCCTGGGCCCAGAAAGCCTTGTGGACAATGCAGAGGGTCTTGAACGTGATCCTTGCAGCCACCAGGATCCAGTGGAGAAATTTCAGGGCTGAGAGATACAATCCCTGGGCGTGAGGCCAAGGACAAGTCTTGCAGTCCTGTTCTGGATTAGTTGCAGAGGGCAGAGAGTAGAGGAGAGCAGGTTGAGAAGGACGCCGTTGCAGAAGTCCAGCCTAGAGAGAACTAGGGCTCTGGAGACGGTGAGCTTCTGAGGGAAGGTGAGAAAAGAAAGAATGCCTCTGAGGAGGTGCAGCTGGTAGTTGGACTTTTTAGAGCGGTCCGTGATGAGAGCAGAGAGTGGAGACGAAGATGACAAAGGATTTTTGCCTCACATGAAGGCGCAGGGAGAGGGCCCAAGGAGGGCGGCCAGAGAGGGAAATCGGATGCAGGGGTCCCAATGAGGATGATCTCTGTCTTGCTGGCATTGAGGCAGAGATCATTGCAGGTGCAACATTCCTGAATTGCGGATAGACAGCCAGGAATGAGCGAGAGGAGAGCCGGCAGAGGAGAGCCTGAAGGAGTGCAGAGTCATCCACATAACACTGAAAGTTAGAGAAGGTAGAGATGAGGTGGTCCAAAGGGGGCAACGTAGAGGTTAAAAAGCCAGGGTTAGGGGATGGAGCCCTGCGGGGGACACCACATGTGGAGAGAGGTGGTGGGGAGAAAGTACCCCAGTTGGACCAGAGAGGAGCGGTCCCGGAGGAAGGAAGTCAGCCATGTGAGGGTCTGATCTGTGATGCCAAGGCCAGGTTCTCACAG